>JAQMCX010000037.1:9294558-9314157 GCA_029814765.1 Acanthurus leucopareius | reverse complement strand
GCGGAGTCACGCGCAGGCTAATGGTGGCGCCCAGGACGAGATTTCTGAGGCTTCACTTTCGCTCCGGCAGAAACCAATGGGTGACGTCACGGAAGGTTCGTCCAGTGTTTTATACAGTCAATGGGTGACACCTAGCAGACAGCTAGCAGCTGCTGTTACTCAAGCAGCCACGCCTTTAATCATGTATAACTTTAAAGCTTAATATACTTTAAATGGTTTATAAAAAAAATGACGCCACATACTGTTGTCATGAGAGGAAAAGAATTTTTGAGAGCAAAACTGTGGTTTGCGATGGGCTAGAAACATGTCAATTTCTGCTGTAAGTTTTGCATATTAATTATGAGGCCCTATGGAGATCAGCTTGCCATTTCAAGAACTGAAGTTTGTGGCACTTTCTGCTGGCTTAATTTTTCAGCCCCAAAGGTTGCAGCTTTGATTGTATTAGCCACTGATTGAAAGAAACATGATGAAAGTGAACAAAAGAGCAGTTTTAAAATGCTGTATCAACACTTAATGATATCAAAACCTTTTGAATTTGAACAAAAGTCACTTACACTTCAACATCTCAAAAGAAACGGATGATGTGAACAGAAAATCTTAAAAAGAAAATCTTTCAAACCAAGAGCCTGTCAAGTTCTCGACCTGGAAGGAACAAGAAAGGAAAATGGAGGAACAGAGATCAGCAGGGTGAAAGAGGAATGAAAAGGGCAAAATGGCATTTAGAAGAAAAAGGCAGTGAAATAAAGGGAGATGGGCGAACAAAAAGGACAATTTCCCAAATGTCAGGAGCATTTGGACAATGCAAATCACTGATCTCATTCAGCAACTAAGAGAAGTGAAGCTGCAGAACAGGTAAGAGCTTTTTAACCCAGATAAACACAAGAATTTGCTCTTAACTTTGCTTATTATACAAAAATTCAGATGTGGAAAACATTGTAAATTCAGAAAGGGTTACATCTTCTGTTACTATGCTGTTTCTTGTATGGTAAAATATTAAATAACACTGAACAAACATTTAAGACTTGTATCAATTTCAACTGGCATCCTGTGGAAAATGGTGCAAGTTCTTTTCTGTCAAAGTGGCCTCTAACTGACACAAATATTCAAGCTGCATTTTCGGAGACATGTAAATATCCAAATGTGACCTTTATACTGCTTCATATTCGGGGAAGTAATTGATGTATCTTTATATTAGTGGTATACTGCATCTTTGTGCAAAGGGCCAAGGGACATTTTTCTGATAAAATCTTGCACCAGCATCAAGCATAAAAAAACAAGGTGACCGCTGGGCTTTCAATACCTCTGCAAACATGAATTCAAATTTAGGAGAGACATCATCTGTCCTTGGCAGCTTACACTGCTATTCTCCATATATGATTCCTGAAAAACTGGACTCTTTAAACTCTTCAAACCTTTACCAATCCTATCAATGGACAAGATTCTGAAAGTTCTTGACTGTATTCAATGCCAGTGTAATTTATGTGCACTGCTAACATTTTTCGATATAAATTTCTGCAACATATAAACATAAGAAATTTATGTATATACTTCAGTTACAGTAAGGCTTATGTTGGGAAACTTAAGAAAATGGTCAAGGTTAGGGAAAGGCCCGTGAGAGATGCCCCAAGTCTCTTGAATTTAGGTCAGACGTGGTATAAACATATCCAAAAAAACACTACAAAAAGTTCATGGATTATCGACTTGATGTCAAAAAAGGTGGGTTTTAAGCCTGAGGCAAGAGATGGAAACCCTCATTCATAGTGTATGATGACAGATTCTTAAAAATCCATCCTGTTTTCATGTGTAGCCCTGGTGCTAAAAAGTGCACCCATCGCATTGGTTCACAAAGTTATGACTTATTGTCGACCTCCTTATCAACCTCTCCAGATATGTTGTTGCTGCTTTGAGGTATTGCGTTAAAAAAATCCAATATTTACCCCTTAGATGACTGAACTTGTATTGCTCTGGCCCACCCACAGCATCTAGATCAAATTCTCCCTGAGACAGAGACACGCACTTCCAAATGGAGGAAAGTAGCCCTAATTACAGCTGATGTTCTCATTTAATCGCTCTCTCTGTCTCTATTTCTTTCTCTCCCTCTCTCTCTCCTGCAGGCAGGAAGCTGCCATGAATCGCTTACAGCTTTATCGGCGGATGGGTGGCTGTTCAAATACGGAGCTATTCAGAGAACTCTTTTCAATACACACAGATGCTGTTTTCACCAACCCCCCCCATGCATGCTGCAGACACTGAATGTAAACTAATTCACACATACACACAGATATAGACATAGAGTACACAGGGTTACACACAACACCTGCTGGGGTCAGCAGCACTTTTCAATGCCACTGATGTCACACAGATGCTTGGCTGCCACATGAAGTTCAAGAAGAGCAGAGGAGACTGAAAAGCTGCTTGTTTTTCTAAAAATGTTCCACTTTCTAACTCTTAACAATTTTGGAGAGGTCATAAAGTTACTTAAATGACTAAAATTTAAGTTTTGAGGCTCTAGCAAATCAGTTCCAATTTGCATCCACTTACTTACTGTCGACCATTGTCCAAAACATAATTTTTTCCCAAGTTTTTTTGTTAAATTGTAACTGCCAGACAGCCATTGTTCTCTGTTAATTTCTCTGCATATTTAAAATACATCTATTTAAATTAGGGTGTACAACACATTCAAAGTTGCAGATTTCATTATCAATGCATTTAAGTACACTCAGAAACATTCAGTAGCCTGACAAAAAGCAGGAGTTATGCTATTATAAAATCAAATTTAACTCAGTAAGAGTGTAGATGTATCAATGTAGATACCATGTAAATATCATCATTTCTTGCATGAAGAAGGTAACTGAAAGTTCTGATGTTAGAGCATCTTTAAATGTACAAACACTGAGCAATTTCCCTTCATAATAGTCCCTGTTAGACAACATTTTATTAGCATGCTCAGTGGATTCTTACTCCTCTCCTTCTCATCTAACTGTAGTCACCAGACTCTGATGCTTCAAGAGGTCACATCCTGTTCATCCCATCAGTGATAATTACGACATTCTTATGAGAGATGAGTAGCCCTTTTGACCTGTGAGTCCCCCTGACTCACACATTTGACGAGGGGAAGAAACAATGCGAGAGGAATTTATTGTGACTGATGACTGGAGCCCTTTGCCCTGAAAAACACACTGAGGCACACACTATGTAGTATGGTGAGTACACATCTTACACAAATCAAGTCACTAAGGAGCATCTTTGCGCAGACAGGATCAGTGTGTTTTTTGGAGGGACCCTGTCTGGGATAGGATCGAGGAGTAAGAGCTGCCTGTTAGAGCGCCCTGGGCCAAGTCTGTGTAGGGGACTCAGAAGGGGGATTAGTGGGGATTTAGAGAGCAGTAATTACCCTTGCCTGTGGAGGGTCTGGTAATTAAATTACCTTAGCAACCCTGTTACTGCCCAGCGACACAGAGCCTCCAAGGTTATCGAGAGTGAAATTTTAGAAGATACTAAATTTGTTTGGTGTTGTTATAGGAAAGCATCACTTTGCAGCAGCCTAGTCATCACTAAGGCACATTTTTAGCATAGAAATTGAAAAACTGCCAGAGTGTTACAAGCATTATGCATCATTTTCAATGTACATGATGCATTAAAGGGGTTCAGTATGTGTGTGTTTGTGTGAATGTGTGCGTGTGTGTTTATGTGGGCATCACCACATCCTTCCAAATTTGATACCTTAAAGTTTATTTGCTTACATGCAAATGCAGACTTGCTGAAAAATATTCATTTTTTACTTTTTGATATCCACATAAAGCACCATTCACATCCACACAAACCAGATACCGTACAGCACTTATTTAAAAAGAAACTACTCTACTTTTAAAGCTAGTTGGCACCTTTTATGTTCTTTATCAAAACAATAGGAGAGAATACCAGAAGCAAATGCCAGGAGTTGAATTTGAAAAAGAGAACAGATGGGGAAAGACAGCATAAATGCTCTGTTTTAAGCAAACATTCTCTGGTTTAGTTAAGCTAAGAACATGGAAGCACTAAATCCACATGCACGATCACTTCCCAGCCTGTTTGTAACCCATGTCAATGTTGACAACACTCCATTTTAAAGATAAGGGTTGTTCGTGTTGTGTGAGGTGGCCAAGCCCTCAAATAGGAGGGCAAAGGATATTAATGATGGTGTGAAATTTTAGCAGGCGGTGTGCTGCTACAGATTGACTTTAGGGGAAACGCTGCCTATCAGAGCAATTTATCGAAAGCTCTTCAGTTTTCAAGTGGTGTGATTTATGGTTGAGAGCACCACGGAAAGGCACTTTTTTGATATGAAACTATGTGGAACTTTTACAAGGGATAACAGTGCAAACTTCTATGGCTAATTTCTTTTGTGGATAGCTGTGACATGGAGGAGATTAGCGGTTAAGTGAGAAATGAGCTGAGGTTAGAGACCAGTGGATTTGGAGAGACAGAAAAGAGACAGAGAGATGCGTGGGAGTAACAGCAGCTCCCACACAGGAAGGAAAGTCACGATCTATCACTCAACAGCACTCGTTCTTTTGCTCAAACTGACATGTAAACATGCAAAAAACAAATCTAATACAGAAAAGTAATGTCATACTCACTACACGTGTAAAGTTCAAGCTCCAGACATTGATATTAAGAAAAAGCAAAGTCCAACATGATGCGTAAATACAATTTATCCAGTGAAATCTCCATAAAGCTTTGTAATTGATACCACCAAAGCTTTGGATTTGTCAGCAACTGTTACTTAAAATTAATTTATTCCTCAATTTGCAGCGTGACAGTTACCAAACATGAAGCTGCATGACTCTTAGTTCAATAGATCTATAAGCTGCAGCAGGAAGATAACATCCCAAACCTACCTACATGCTGCTCAGCCATCAGAGCAAACACAAATTCACACTGACATATGAATGTGGACTCCAACACACATAAACATCTACACACACTCAGCCAAACCACATCACATTCAAACACGACCTACATTCTCCTACAGGGATTGTAGCCTTTACAAAATACATTATTTCCATGTAATTAATGGAAATGAACTGATTCCTCTCTCTTTAAATTCTGCCTTTCTGTCTCTCTTAATTTCCTTTGAATCATTTAGCCTTTAAGATGAAGGTTAAAACTCTCTTATCTAAATTACCAGCCAAGATGTTGTGGACATTTTTGCCCGCCTATACAAGACTTTGGCCTGGCCAGGAGAAATTCTTGTGTTATAGTTTATGACAATTAAGTTTAAAAAATGTCATTTCATTTAAAGAAAAAAATGATAAGCTCCTGCAGTTTCTCTGCCAGTTCACCTTTGTGTGGCTGTCTTATAACTGAAACCTAACAAAGTTAATTAAACTTGAGCAACGTTAAATAATTAATGTGTTTAAATTAAATCAACAAATGACAGAAAAAAAGTTTGTCAGGGTAAAATTCATTATCTCTAAAATGATGTTCAGATGCTATTAAAAAATATATTAACTGCTTCATATGCTAGCACTTTAACCAATCCATTATCCATCAAGTACTCTGCTGTTAATCAGTTTGTGGCTGCTTCTATTAGTTTGTAGGGAAATTATTTATATTTACTGCTTATAAAGTGTAGCGTCACAACACATTCTCACATAAAAGACTAAACACAAACAGCAAATCCTCCTGTGTGAGAAGCTAGAAGGTGATTTTATTTCACTATTTATTTTCACTAAAGTTACAAAAATAAAGTGGCTTAACAGTTTATATATATATATAGATTGAATCTCGCACCCCAATTTTTATATGTATATATATATATATATATATATATATATATATATAAAGACTGCATTTTGCAGCTGAAGCTTCTCAATATAATCCCTCACTCTCACTCCTTGTATTCCAGCTGGGTGTTGGTCTAATACCTGAACAGGAAAACTGTCTTCTATTTGCTCATGAGACATGAATACTGACAAAAGTTATTTGGGTGGATATGCACTCCGTCTGTGTGCTGATGATAGCAGTCTGGTTGGATACACGTCCTGCTCTGCACAACAGACAGTACAGTACACAGCAGCACGATTGCTCATTAGGCAGAACTGACTCTGTCTGTCAAGCACCTGTGTTTGTGGGGGGAAAGGCGGCCAGACATACGTTTCTTGGGACTAGGGAGAATGATTAATGCCCTAACTGTACATTTAATGTTAAAAATACCAGACACCTAAGGGTTTTTCTTTTGTCTCTAAAAAAAAAAATTACCATCTTTTCAACTTCCGGTGGACACTGGAGGAAAGTAAAAGGAAGCTGGGGAATTGGGAGCTCTCCAGAAGCAAGTCGATCAACAGACTTGTATCGCATAACAGTGCCATTACCATCACTGCAGCCCACTGGAACATGTAGAGGACATGAACAGCTGGTGCCAGATACCCTCTACAGCACCTGACGGGTGTGATGCTATCGACTTGGCAGAATTAGGCCGCCTCACACAGCAATAATTACAACAAGAGATCTTAATCTCATCTGTGAGAATGAAAGCCAAAGAAAAGTGGGGAGAATTCTCTCTCAAGAAAATTTCCCACTCACATCTCATGGCTCTCTGAAGTCACACCCTCCAATGAAAGATCCCACCCCCTATCTGCTGCCCCCAGAGTCACCTTGACAGTGCCCTTCATGGCCCTCCATCACTACACTGCCTGCCTGTAACAAAACAGGTCTTGCAGTGTTATATAATGAATTCACATATACTACAATGTGTTTGAGAAAATACACACTTTAGATTTGAATTTAAACAACTGATTCCTTCTTTAACACAAGGACATCTTTTTTTCGACACAGGACCAGTAGGGACCTCAAATAAATTTTGATTTCACTGTTCACATCCACACAGGATGAAAATTGGAGCATGAAATTAAGAGAGAAGAAAAACAACAGCTAATCACACCAAAAACAAAAATCAAGCTAAAATTATGACACTTGATTAGAACAAAATTTCAGCAACACAGAGACGTCCTAATAAAAATACAGTGCACATTTTGCGCTGGAATTAATTTCTAAATTACACACACACAGACAAGCGATTCAGATGTGATTAAAATGACAGATGATTTCAACTAATATAAAACCTCACTGAGAAAAATCAACCCTGTGCAAATGAAGTTTAAGCCTGAACAGAGCTATGGTGAAAGATGGGGTACATGGTCTTCATTTAACCAGTGTCAAGCAGTAAGTCAGACTCTAATACAGTCCTCTCTGTCCATAAGCTCTAAACCTGCATTTATTCTCTGGTTAAACTACAAGCCCAAGGGTAGAGTAAGTTACACAGCAGCAAGGACCCTGGGACTCGTTGTTTAACCTCGTCTGCCCTGATGAACGCCGGTGAATTGCATTGTTTTAGCAAAGAAAATTGAGGCCCTGCTCAGGACCACAGAAGGAGGAAGTAGAGATACACTCCTCTCACTCCATCTGAGCTGCATGCTTCTCGCTTTCTCTCCCTCTCTCCGTGAACAGCGCTCTGCCACTTTGGACATGTCATGGGCAATAAGGATGAAAAATTGGACTGCTCTTTGGGCTCCCAGTCGGCATGCCTGCTTCGTCCTCTACCTTCACAAATCTGGAGGAGGCTGAGCTCCACACTCACGAAACAAAATAGGATTTAACAAGGCCAGAATCACTCACAATGCCTCGGTAAATAGCCACTGAACCCTGCCTGAACCAGCACTAGTGGTTGAATACAAAATTTAACATAGAAGTGTACAGCGAGAGGATGAAGTTTGACAGCGCAGGAATCCATGACAAAGACACAACCAGGTTATATCAAAAACCATGTGCCAGAGTTAACATGAATAAAGTCTCTGCTTTGCAAAACTGTAAAATGCTACTACAAGGTATGAAACATGTACTTTAACACATTTTCCCATTATAATGTATGAATGAGTAGATATGAAAGAGCAACATCTCAAGTCTTCTTCTGTCCTCAGCATCTAACATGAGAAACAGGCAACACAAGATTATTCTTGCTTTTCTTTTTTGTCTGATAACACTTGTGATTCTACTCCACTCTGATATGGGTTAAATCTAAAAAACATTATTCAACCCATACTTATTGGAACAATAGGTAACACATCGTCCTCGCTGAAGGCTGCATTTGCTGGGGAACTGACAGCTTGCTGGTTTTCCATACACTGCATCTAAACAGTGAGTGCACCCACAAATTGGTCCTTCGAGCAGCAGCAGTGTCCTCAAGGGTCAAAGCAGACTTGCTAATTTTCTACTCACATATTCACAGCGTCAGCCTCTTTGTGAGTTTACAGTACACTCAGGGTTTGGGCGGAGAATGTTCCAGTCAAATAATCCTTAATCTAACCAGCAAAATATGCAGTGACGCAGCTTCAGAAATGCCACACAGAGCAAATAACTTTTTCCAAACACAAGCTGCTAGATTTTTATCCGAGTGGATTGTGTAGAAGGGGCTCAAACACATCGTCTCTCATCCTTGTGCCCACCATCTAAGCTATATATTTATATAGCAGTGTTTTCCCTGCTTGTCTGTCTCGGCCAGCTGCCTAATAATTCTGAACAAAAATGCATTAGACATATAAATGTGTGTTTTAAATGAAAATTAGGTTGGCTCATGCTACAGAATTAGATAGGCATACTTGACAGATCATTCTAGAAAGCAGAAAATTCACAGCAGTGAAGTCAGTTTTGAGTCAACAGACATTCATATCAGACCAAGTAGCACATTCGTACTCTGTGTCAGCCAGCGTTGGCAGTAAGATGGTGTTAGCTCACCTCTGAGCCCGTGTCCTTAACCACAGGGTTTGACTTGATCATCAGTGCTGATTACTGATTAGCTCTTATTAGTAGAAATTATGCTTTGATTTTTTAAAAAATAATATGTAAAATAAATCAATGTGAAAAAAACAAGAAGTAAAATCATTCATTGATAGCTACAAATCTCTCAAAAATGTATTGATGGAGGCTCTGAGATGTGGAAAACAATTGTTACTTTAGCAGCAATGCACAAAGTGTGCAAAAAAGAAAAAGGGAAGGCTTGCATTTATTTAACAACAGGTTACGTGACACTAATTTGGGAGCCACTGTAGACATTTCATAAAAATAGATTTTCTGTGCCTTGTGTTTCCTCTGGTAAAAGAAACAAAAACTAACCTTTAAGTCTGTGCTGCAGCGTCTTTTTAAAAGCTTCCTCCGCAATCTCCGGCAGTCACTCAGATCTAGAAGACATGAAAATGAAAAGAAAGACCATTTTTTACAAACAAATGAAAAAAAAAACAGTCCATCTTATGTTAGTTCTCACAGAGAACAAGTGTTTCCAAGATAACTGCAGAATATCTCTTTTTGTTAAATTCACTGTCATTTCCTCAAAAACTGCCTTCTCTACTAAATGTAAAAATCTAGATTAAAAAAAGGAGAAGAGTCAAAATTACCAGATATGGACATGTGGGTTGTTTGTCTTTATCTATTTGGAGATCTTTGGAATTGAAAATTGTGACTACAGTCACACAAAAACAAAGACAACAAGCCTGCTTTGCATTTGAAATCTCAGCATAATCAAAGAGCACAATAGGCTCAAACAACTACAGCCAGAGGCAAGGCGAGGATAAATAAGCCAGCATCTTTAACCCCTGCTGATTGTTCTATCAGCTCAGTAATCTGTGCACGTCAGTGGTGGGGTGGCAGATATTCATTATCGATGGACTGTTTTCACAGACAATTGGTCATATTCAGGGAATGGCCAGCGGAGATCAGCCATGTGTTAGACAAGTACAGAGAGCAGCTGGGGATCTTCTCTCCTAACAGATGCTGCCTGCTGTGGAGGTGTGGGAAAGACTTCCAGTGCAGCTCTGGTGGGGACTCTGGGGGTCTGGGTGTCTGCACAGACTACCCCTGCTCTGCATTTCTTTCATAATGCCCATTTAGTCTTCTAAATGGTGTTAAAATTAACTAATGATAATGCTTGAATGAACAAATAGTCTCTTAGTTGAATCACAGCTTCTCAAATGCAAGACTTTGCTTATTTTCTCTTTTATGGAATGGAAAAACACATATTTGGGGCTTGTTTGCACTGTTAAAACACTAAAGATGTCAGCCTCTACTGGATACATGAGTCTGTGCACAGTAAAATGCATTTACACAGAAAATAAACACATCAGGGACAATTATTTCCTATCCTCGGGCAGTATCTCAGTAGAAAATAGCACAGAACAAAATATATGTTAGGAAACAGCTGCAGGTTCTAAAAGACTGGATTTGCTGTAATGCTTACATTACCTTGTCTAACAATGTTAATAGTTTGACCTGGAGAAATGGAAAAAGAGCATCCTCTGGGGAGCATGAAAGTGTTTAATAAATTAATACGGAGTAATATGGAATGTAAATTTTACCTGAACACCCAATGATGGTGTAAGAAAGGTCAAAAAGTAATCAAAATGCCTATTAATCATCCACTTTGGACTATGAATATCTACAGCAATTTAATTGGACATTTAGTGATTGCAACACTGTTGGTTAAAAGTAAACTGACCCAATACCAGTGCTAAACAAAAGCTCAAAAGGATGCCACTATCGGGTGCATTATCCTCTGTCTATTAATATTCAGAACCACTGTGATCGACATTTGGCCCTTGGGTTTTGAAGTCAATACTTAATCCAATCTGAGTGATTCAGTGAGGACCATACACGTCTGTGTTCATATTCATGAAAATCAGGCCAGTTGTAGGGGATTCCATAGTTGGATGGGTACAGGCAGGCTGATTAACCAAAATCTACCAGCATCCATGTTCCAAGGACCTACAACTAGCTGTGAAAAGTAATCTGTCGGCACAGGAGGAGACTAGCAATGGCCCTCTGTACTTGTGTGAATGCAGCATGACTACTGATGATGGCCATTCAGTCTTCCCCTTATGATGTGAAAAGTGTATTTACTGGCCAACTGATGCACGGATTAAAAGCCATTACCTCCACTTGGCAGCAATATAAAGGAAAAGTATTCCCAGACCGCGCATTCATTCACATTTCAATGCACCTGTCACACTTTATCAGAATACAAAATTAGAATGGAAAGTGAAAAGGTAAATAAATGCGTTTTACATTGCACTGAACACATACAAACATATTCAAATGCCATATGTTGTGGTATGGTTTTGTTTTTTACTGCTTATACACAGTCACAATAGAGTACTGGTTTGAAATTACACCCACTAGTTCATAATAGATTAGGCTATATTACTGTGTCACTCAGGGGCGTTCAAGTACATTCAGTATCATTAATATAATAAAACAAACTGTCAGCTGAAGTGCAGTGATTTGTTTTTTTGCGTGAAAAGAATTTATAATGAGTCTTTGAATGTTAGCAGCAAACCACAGGAGCATTTTGTGCTTGCTTTTGTAGGTGTTAACATGTGGCAACTCTTTATTTTCCATAATAACACCATATATTAGTTGTATAGAGTGTGCCACAAAGGTTTTTTGAGCTGCTTTCAACACCTTAACACACTTTCCAGCTGCTCTCACATGTAAATCACATACAGTGAGTACAGGCTGTGGTGACAGAAAGTCTCACTGCAATTTTGTGCACAAATCAATGATGCGTCATCATTTCAAATGCACTGCTAAATATGCATGCATAACAAACAGCACGATCAGAACACAATGAGCATGTCACCGTGATATTAGTCGCTAGCAGCTCAGTATTTGCCTTTGTGGCTTTCAGCAGCCATCTGCACAAGTTCCTTTGTGAGGCTTCATGGGACACAGTTTCTGTTCCTGCTGTGTTTTCACATTTCCTTTTCCAGTCCTTCTGCTCATCAGTTTTTACCACTTTTTGCCACAAAACACTTGGACCCATGACAACACTTATTCCTCTGAATACCACTTTGTTTGAAGGTTTTTGTCCACCTCTTTGTCGCTCTTTTCCTGTATGCATGTAGCTCTTATCTCAATCATCCAAGCTGACACACTGCACTTCAGTAGATCATTCAGTACTATTTTTCCACACAGGTAGTTTCCATCATTTATTGACGTTAAGCATTGGCTACTGAATGCGAATCTTGGGTGAAAACCAGCTTGAATTATTGAATTCCTGTGAAGAATATGAGCCCCAGCTAGGTGCTGGCCAATTTCTGAAGTGCAATCATACAACCACATCCCATTCCCTTACATCAACCAAGCCTACTGATATCACTGGCAGAAATACCATTAATTTCTCTCACACCATACCAGATATGGCAAATGTAACATGCAGCACAATCTCCATGCCCAACAACCTGTGCCGGGGCTTACGTAATGACATGATGTGGAGGCAAGGACACAATCTTTAGATCTGAGTGTAGACTGAGAACCAGTCAAGGGGGGTTGGGAGACACTCGACAGGAGAGATATTACCACAGTAATCTACACTGAGAGGGTGAGTTGTAGAGCAAGCTGACCTTGAAGAGTTTAACCTGCCAATCAAAAGAGTGTTTCTCCTCTCTGACAGGCAGTGAGGCAGAAAGCAAAGCCCCAGATATGTCAGTGCAGTCCAGATGTATAAATGATGTGGAGACACAGAAATAATATGTGCACCAATTTCCACACTGAACTCAGTGTGATTTTAAACACCAGAATGTGCTTTGTATTGTATGTAACGTCGTATACTTGCACCAGACAACGCCAGCTTCTAGTTTGATGGCAATGGCCATAAAATGTTAAACCTTACTTGCAGGTGTAAGTGGTTGTTAAAAGACAAAATCCTGTTAAGACTGAAAACTGTGCTTAAATTCTTGTTTGGATGAAAACTGTTATAAGTTTTTTAACACCATTTTCAAAACAAAACACGATTCGTTCAGATGCCTTTGACTCTACTGTGGATGAGGAAACAGCTCGAGGTACCAAAGTGAGGTTGTCTGGCAAATAAAATGAGTCAGGCTCAACTTTTGCTTCAACATTTTCTAACATGGATTTCAACTGTTGAGATACAAATTAAAACAGCTGACACTGTGAAAACTACGTGTGTGTATTACAAACTGTTGTGCAGTGTTTTGGTGTCTGACAAGTATTTAAACACATTCATTGATTCAATTTGAAGTATAATAACCTGAATTTCCCCGGATGTCTCATTTGTACCTTAAACAACATGCAGAAAACCTTGGAGTCTGAAAACAATTAGGTCAAGTATATGAAAGTATCTTTAATCTCTGAAAGCGTTTTTGTGAATAAATGATTCTTTGTGTTTCGACATACCATCTATGTTTCTCGTACTACAAAATGAATGCCACTGACGTGCTTAGCAACTGTCTCCCCAGCATGCCTCACAATAACCATGCTCTGCTGTGCAGAACATCTACATAAGGTAAATCTGTATGTGCATGGGTCTCCACCAGGCTCACCATCTGCTCTGGGGAAGCTGCTTTTCCCGGTCCAACAGTGAAGATATTCAAAGGGTAAATTTTACTGCCAGTGTACTGTTTGTCTCTCACTGTCAGTTTAATGTAACAGCTATTTTGTTACATCCTCAAACTCCCTTAACTTTTAAGGAGTTTAATTAGACTCTGCATTCATTTTGCTGAAAAACTGAGTGACAGTGAATTCCAAATGTTACAAGATGCTGAGATTGACACCTGAAAAGTGGAGCGGATATGATTTTTAAAAAAAATGACTCCAAATAAAGCTGTAACTTGACACTGAGACTTGTGTTTTATCATTTTCTGGTTCTATAATTGCGAGAAAAACTCACTCAAAATTCCCATCTGACTTTTCTCCCTTAACCACCATCACACAACACCCCGCCTGCTCTTCACACCAAAGAGTTTAAATCAGGTCTCGAAAATGCAGATTCTGTAGCAGCTGTGGTATTGGTGGATGATTTATTCTGCTGTGACACAATTGCAATCCTCCCTTTCTGTTTCTGATGGCTGCTCACTGGGAGAGTAATTATGAACCCCAGAGATCACTTTGAATGGTAAACTCCCCTCATGTGGAGGCAGTCAAACTGCAACAGTTAAGGGTTAGTTTTTACAAAAAGATAGGTAAGTAGAGAAAAACACACAAATCTTGGAATAAACATTTGGTTCTTAAGGTCATTTTAAACCTTAACAAGAGATCAAGAAGAACCTGAATTGTTTCTGTTTTGATTTTTTTACTTGTACCTCTGACAGTTTTTCAGATGCAGCTTTGCGGGTCACCCTTCATCTCCAGTGACGTCATATAGATTTATGTGCACACATGCCAGGCTGCAAGGCCAATATATCCCATCTCCTTTAAGGACACGAAAACAAGGATCGCAATATCTCCAGCTCAGGCCTTTATTCCTGTGGCAGTGCGCCATCCTGCACAGACACTGCCCTCTCAGCAAACAAGATTACATTGATGAACAGAGGAAGGCTTGTTTACTCCCTGTGTCAAGGTACTTTAGGGGTGACTTGCTGTCAGTGAGGAGGAGAAACTTCGGAGATGAGATGCAGCACTCAGGTATCTGAGGCAATTAAAAGACAACACTGCTCCAGAACTTGTGTAAACCTGGTCTCTAAGTAACTGCAGCTTTTCAGATGGCCAAAAACAGGTTCTTCTGAATTGTCTGTCTCATTTGTGTTTATCAAGTTCTCTGTATTCATGTCGTAAAAAGACATGCAAAAAATGATGGGATTTACTTACTTGGGCTGTACTTACACAGAACTTTACAATCCAAGCCAGCATTCACCTATTTACACACAAACATTTTTATAAACAATTGGCAGAGGCTTCAATACAGAGCACCAACCTGCTCTTCAGGAACACACACAAACACACACTTACACGCAGTACTTTGGGGTTGAGTATCATGCACAAGGACACCTCGACATGTAGATTGATAGATTTAACCACTGACCCTCTGATAACAGCTCTACTACCTGAGATACAGCCCCCCGATGTGTGTCACGTGGGACACATTAGTGAGTGTCTTCAGAAGCAGAACAGCATATATTGGATTGACGAACAATAAACTATGGTGTCCATGTTTATGGTGAAGATGGAGCATGTCACCCAGAGCAACAATGTGGCTCACTGAGGAGTGAAAACAATGTAGCTCCACGGCACAGAGAGACTGACATTAACTACGGCTACGCAGAAATTCTCGTTAGCATGATAAATTTAAAAAAATTTGGTCCCTCATGAAATTAATTGACAGAAGAATATTTTGGATTATCAACATAATGTGAGCACTCGCCTAGCTTTAACCATAACGTACCCACTGTTAATACAGTTTTTTTTAGGAGCCTATATTTAAAGTGAAAGGATTAAAAGATGCTGTCATTTAATTAAAACATGCACTTTAATCTTTATGTAAATTAGCCAAATCTATGGCAAAAAAGGGAGAAGGGCTAACAGTGTCTCCTACAAAGTGACAATTCAACTGTTTTGCAGAAACTTGTTAACTGTTTTTAATTCTGCAGACAACAAAGTTAAAATTTTAGTCTGGTGTTTCAACAGTTTTTCATCAACAGCAATGCAACAAAACCACTTTTCTTGTTTCTCAAAGCAATGGATACTCGTATGTGGTTGGTACATGCTGATATACAGGCCAATGCTTGATCAAGCAATGTTTATTGTGTCACCACATCTGTACTACTCACTCTGTTTAAACATTGCTCATATACTAGAACAGTTTAGGTCACACATGATCATGATGGATGTCGACATGTTTCTGGTCTGCTGTGCAATTGCCAGGGTAAGAAAGAAAGCTGTGCGCTTGGTTGGCAGAGAGCCATTTGAGAATGGGCTCCATCTTAACCAAGGATGGCTGATTCCTATCTTATTCCCTGTCATTTCCCACAATGGTTTATCTGTCTGGAGGCAATACTTGCATAGCCACCTGAGGTGAGATGATTGTTATTCATACACATGCCTGAAGCATCATACATTGCCCAGGGACCCTAAACAGCCTGTGCATGAGTAAGAAAGGTGAATGTATCATAAAAGACAGATTTGAGTTGGTAATAGAGATCAGATAAAAGGATAGGATAAACAAGACCTTGGTCACTTCACTCAAGATATTGAGCAGTTTTGTAAGAACACAAACTCCATATGAAATGTCTGGCATGTAACTAGTAGGAAACACAAATGATTCTATAAAAAGCCATTTATAGCCTCGGCTAGATTGACGATTTATATGCAGCACCTTGCACAAACTGGAGGGGAAAACATGTAATTCCCAGGCAATGAAACGAGACTGCTTCTTTAAAAAAGATGTCACTCAAAAGCATGTTAGTAATCCACATTCAGTCTATAACATTCCTCACTGAATATTTGCAAAAGCATGCTGCGGAAAATATGTTTTTTTACATTGTATAGATAATGGATTCCAAGAAGGCACTTGTGTTACAAATGCATAAGAGAAACAACCTGTAAAAACTAACCTTGTTTTCATCAAAAACATACTAACCTGACCAAAAATCCTCAAGAGCAAATAACAGAGTATATTATATATTTCCCTTTTTTATAGTCTTTTATTCTAATATGACATTGCAATATTTATAAGGTATACACATTTATTTTCACTATTTATAATAAATTCTTTTAACCTGTTTATGTAGAGCCTTTCACATTGCATTTGCATGAAATGTTCTACAAAATAAAGCTTTACTGACCTTCATGCACACTGTATATAATGTCTGAATAACCACATTTAGCCTGAATCCCTTTGTCCACTAGGCACTAATAGAGTAAATGTCATTAGGCCTAAAGAATGTGTAAAGAAATGATGTATTCTAACCTCCTCGGGTCTGTTCCAGCAGAATGTAAACCATTACATGTGCACAAGTGTGTCCTCTCTCTGTGGAGCACTGCATGAACTGTATTCATGTTTATGTGCTAGCAAGTGCAGGCAAACTAAACTAGGCCAGAGGGGGGTCATCTCCATGGTGACAGCAGCAGAAGAGCCAGATGCACCTGTGTAATGCCATCTACTTGTAGTGATTTTTTTTTGGGAGTACTGTGAGAACATAAGTGGTTAAATCCATTTGCGGGCTCATAGAAACTGCTGCTCATCCTTACTTCTTCTTTTTGTGACATTTCAAAGCACATGACAGGTTGTAATTTTTTTCATCCATCAAAGGAAAAAAAACATATCATCATAAAACCTTTTTTCATTTCATTTGTGTGTCAGCTTCTACAATGCATTACCAGAGAAATTCAAAAAATTTTTCACATCATGTTCCATTTGAAATAGAAATAGAGCTCCAAAGGACTACATGTGACATTCACAGGAAGCAAACACCTGAGAGGAACTCATTATGGAGGATTATTGTATATGATCATCAAAATGTCAGGAAAAGGCCCTAACTTTTTGGGGATATACTGCCCCCTATTTGTATGGAATATGAATTTTGAGACGCTGCCAAGTCTTATATATAGCTCCTTTAATACAAGCAATCTACCCAGGCCACAAAATGAAGCCTAATGCACTAGATAGCCACCCGAGTGTCTAATGCACCTCTTAAGCTTGGGCTTTCCAGGAGATGATCAAAGCTGGTCTGGGCCTGTAAAAAGCTTGACTCAAGGGGCAAAGGGGTCCATTGACTCCAGCTCCCTCTACCTTGCCTTTGAGGGCCCAACTAGGCTTTCATTTGCTCCTGCTGCCTCACTGCTATTACCAAGAGTAGAAGCCTTGAAAGACGCCTCATGCTTTTTCATCTTAAAGTGCAAGAGGACGAGGTGTGCTTGTAAAAGTGCCAAAAAAAATAGAAGGCTGTCATTTTCTGAATTTTCTAGATCATTTTAAAAGATATGATTAGTTAGGTGGAGTAAAAAAAAAAAAAAAAAAAGGAACGTTTGGAGAGCCGCAGAGAGGACCAGCCTGAAAGGGGAAGACTGCTGTGTCAAGTTGACCCCTGCTGTGACAATTACTCCAGTGGGACACATGGTGCTGTGGTGCTTTTATGCTCTGAAGGTAAAAGCACTCTCAAATTTGTTTAGACTCTACCTAAGATGCTCACATCATATTCACATCATTATAAATCTCTCTGCTCAACAATTACAGTGCATGTGTCATTTTTGTCTTGCACTAATGTTTTTTTCCCCCAAGAAGTGTCAACTTTCAGGCTTTTATTATGTTCACAGGGCTGCTGAAGAGAGTCAGAGTGAGTGTTTCACTGTTTACATGATTAAATCTCAATTTGTGTCTTCCTGTAGAGCATCATTTTCATTTTGTGTTTTACATCTACAGTACATCTGTTTCTGGACAAACTGTTTCTTCACCAAGCTTCGTCTGCTTCTCCTAATAAACTGGATGTGATAATGTTTTAGCATTACTTTGGCATGTGTCCTCAGAATCTCTGTCCAACAAAAAAAAGCTTGTGAGCAAAGAATTTATTCTTAGAGGAGTGAAAAACCTGACGTAGTTTTCAGAAATAACAGCACAGTCTTAGGAGGCATTTTGTAACCTAGCAACTCGAACGCAAACCTACTCTGACACAGTGCTAATGGTGAAGTTACACATTTACTAAAGAGAATTTGTAACATCATCCCAGCAGACAGAGCACAGAGGATGGAGCATAATAAATCAAAAACTTAATCTGCCTCAACCTCTACGGGAACAATTGCATTGGGCACAGGAGGAATTAAAAATCCACTCTAAAGTTGGAGTGGCATTGATGAAGCCATGCAGGCAGAAGGTTCACCGGTGTTTGAACACAACAAACAGACACCTAGAATTATACTCTCATGTTTAATTTACAAGTGACTGTGAGCCAGCGCAGCATTAAACAAGCATCTGGGTGTTTTGGCTCAGGCCACTATCAGTTAGGTGGTGAAATCCCTTTCACTCTCCGAGGCTCAGCATAGAGTTACAACTACATCCGAGGTCACTTCATTTTATGTAAAATAAAAAAACTAGATATTGTTATTCTTTTGTTGTTTACAAGTTCATTGGTAGAATCAATTTTGCATAATGGTGCTGTAAAATTTGCTGTAATTAAAGTGCTTGTTTTGGTAATTTGAAGAAACATGCGGTAATATACAAAAATTAATTGTGTCTCTTTTCAGTGATCACTTGTGTTTGTGCATTTTTTTTAAACTGTTCTTTTGTCATATAATAAACTCTCTTACAACAGAACATTACTGTTGGAAAATAGTCATGAGAAATCAAAGATCTGAGTGAGAAAAGTGAGAGGAAAGCACAAACTTTTGTGTGAAACTAGAGGACTGATTCCCAATCTGCTGGTCATTTTTACAAAATACATTTACAGGGCTGCAAGGTCATTACAAGAAATGCATTTGTAGGTCTTTTACCTCAATTTCTTACATTTACATGGAAACGGCAAAGTAATTTGATCCGTATTAAATAGTAAAACAAAGACAATGTTTTGAAACATATTTTATGTGCTTATTTGTAATGAGTTCAAATAGAATTGTTGATCTCCGGAGGGATTTTCCAGAACCATGCCTGCATACATGACATAAATGCATGCATAACATGAAGTGTTAGTGAGAATTTTATAATCTCCAAGATGAAAAAAAGTATTTTAATAAAAATATTTGACAAGGAAAATCCCTCTTGGGATATACTTGCTTCTATGAACAGACAAATACAACCTGTACCAAAGATTCGCAAGTAGACAAAGTTTTGTTTCAAGTAATCAC
>JAQMCX010000037.1:9235009-9294458 GCA_029814765.1 Acanthurus leucopareius | reverse complement strand
GGTGAAATCCCTTTCACTCTCCGAGGCTCAGCATAGAGTTACAACTACATCCGAGGTCACTTCATTTTATGTAAAATGAAAAAAATAGATATTGTTATTCTTTTGTTGGTTACAAGTTCATTAGTAGAATCAATTTTGCATAATGGTGCTGTAAAATTTGCTGTGATTAAAGTACTTGTTTTGGTACTTTGAAGAAACATGCGGTAATATACAAAAATTAATTGTGTCTCTTTTCGATGATCACTTGTGTTTGTGCATTTTTTTTAAACTGTTCTTTTCTCTTAGCATAATTAACTCTCTTACATCTCTCTTACTCTCTTACTTACAGAACATTACTGTTGGAAAATAGTGAGAAATCAAAGATCCAAGTGAGAGAAGTGAGAGGAAAGCACAAACTTTTGTGTGAAACTAGAGGACTGATTCCCAATCTGCTGGTCATTTTTACAAAACACATTTACAGGGCTGCAAGGTCATTACAAGAAATGCATTTGTAGGTCTTTTACTTCAATTTCTTACATTTTTCATGGAAACGGCAAAGTAATTTGATCCTTATTAATTGGTAAAATAAAGACAATGTTTTGAAGCATATTTTATGTGCTTATTTGTAATGAGTTCAAATAGAATTGTTGATCTCCCGAGGGATTTTCCAGAACCATGCCTGCATACATGACATAAATGCATACATAACATGAAGTGTTAGTGAGAATTTTATAATCTCCAAGATGAAAAAGAGTATTTTAATAAAAATATTTGACAAGGAAAATCCCTCTTGGGATAAACTTGCTTCTATGAACAGACAAATACAACCTGTACCAAAGATTCGCAAGTAGACAAAGTTTTGTTTCAAGTAATCACAGGTCAAATTGGTTGGGACCAACAAACAAAGGCCAAAAACATCAAGCAAAAAATACCAAATAACTTAACATCTGTAAGAGAGAAACAGAGCTCCAAAGGAGCCCATGTGACCTTTACTGGAAGCAAACACCTGGGAGGAGCTCATTATGGAGGATTATTGTATATGATGATCAAAATGTCAAGACATAAAGGCAGAGAAAAAAAAAAAAAACTACAGCAAATCCATGTTTGAGATTGATATGCTGCTAACAATGATTTTCAATAGTCTTACTAATCCATCTGAGAGTTTTTGGCCACAAGCTCTCATATGCAAAGTCACGAGCTGAACAGGCATCATCAGTGTGATTGAGTTCACCCCTGTGGTCTGTTCAAATATTTCTCTGCCAGATTAAGTTTGCTAAACACACAATTCAGCGCAATTACGATAGCCTCAGCAGTGTGTCATTATAGCACTGAGAAAGGGAGACGGACATGGGCCACAGTGAGGATGAGAGGCAACTAAATTGCTCCAGAGTCAGCCTATCAATCCATTAACAGTCAAATTTGAAGCAGCCTGCAGGCAGGAAGAGAGAGTGCCAAATGACTGCTTTGCTTAAATTTTGGAATCACATCAGCAACAAAGAAAGACTGGAGGAGAGAGTGAAGTACATGAACCTGAGTTTCAAATAAATTGCACAAAATACATTATTTAAAACAAGAAAAGCACTGAAGTTCAACAAAGGAACAATATCAATTTTCTTTGGACTGTTAAAGCTGCATAAGTGAGTTAAAGAAAAAATATTAAGCTCACACTCTAATCTTGGATGTCAAACATAAGTTTTATATTTAATTAGCTAAAAAAGATAGGAAGCTACCATTTTGAAAACAGAAACTGTGCCTCAAAGACAAAGAAAAAGAAAAAACAAGAATACTGAGACCAAATTAGTGCGCAAGATTTTTGTTTGTGCTCATCTGTGCTGAATTTGTCAAGTCTTTTTGTTAGTCAGGCAGTAATATTTGCCTTCTTCTAGTCTTTGAAAGTTTACCAAGCCATAGCATAATCCCACATAAAGAAAAAAAATTAACCACCCACACACCCTGAGGAGTGGAGAGAGGGATTAGACCCACAGTGTTTACCTCACACCTACACACAACCACACCTGCCCACTCAAACAGCAATACATTCTCTCAAACTCAGATATTTTTGCCTCCCTGTGGTGTTACACAAAACAAATGCTGCTCAGTATTGACATTGACACAGTTTGAAAGTGCCTTGGGCCCAGGCATCGTAATGACTCACCAGAAGCCGATCTAAGAGCAGTTTGAGAAGCTTGCCTGCCCCAGATATTTCACATAGTCGAGGAACAGATTAGAATACAGCAGCTTTGATCCTGTTAATATGATGCCTACCATCTCTTTTGCCACCTTTGGTACATGAGATGATTTGCTTCTTCCTGTCAGCAATCAGTGCAGAGGGTTGGGACCGTGAGTCTTATTTTTCTCACTAGCTTTCTTGCTCTCAATCATCAAGTAAGAATGTTATATTCAGAGTTACGTTCAGCACTTCTCCAAGTTTAGAGAATGCATTGCAGGAACATCAACAGTTTGTTTAATTTTCTGAGTCACTGCAGAAGACTTTACTTGGTTTTTCTTTTGTGTGTGGTTCATTTCAAGCAAACCTGAGTGTGTAAACGCACTGCAAAAATCACAAGTTGCTTGTCAACTGGACAGATTTTTATCATCCATGTTTGGTTTTAACATTGTTAAGATAAATAAACAGCTGAATATGAGCAGTGGTTCTTTTTGCATTTTTAAAAACAGAGGATGGCCACTGATAATCACATGGGAACAAATGTGTCCTTACACCCATAAAAAAAAGTGCACATTTGGGGTTGCTTCCTGTTGATGGTTTGGAATCTAAGACCCTCCATTATTCAGTACTCATCACGACTGCATGGCTAACTAGCCACTGTTGTTTGGCATGGTCTTGAAGTCGTTAGCACTGTTTTCAACGCCCTGCTGATTTAATTTGCATAAAGAGGACATTATGATCATTACAAACATAATCAGAAAAAACTGAACCACTCTAGAGTGAGTCTAAATTATTATTTGAGGTTTTTCTATTTCAAATGCTGTACAAAGTACATTATATGAACACAAAAACATTTTTGAAAACACAATCATTTGTAAACTTTCATATACCTGTAACTGCTGCTTCCAGTGACTGCAACCTCGTATGCCCTCTAAAAAAATAACTATAATTTGCATAGAGTGCATTCTTACACCAAGGTTGCACAATCCCATAAATATGCAAAATGCCTAAAACTGAATAAGTCATTTTCATCAGGAACCAAATATGCATTAAACTACATGCAGCGACAATCACAGGTGGAAGTAATCGGTTCTTTTCCTTAAATAAGGGTTTCAGTTTATCAGAAAACAGCAAAACATTTAAAAGGCCTTATCTCAAAAGTGAAAAATTCTTTTAAAAACTCCCTGGATGCACACAAATTCAGTTTAGCCTGTTTCCCTGCCTGACTTTCCAGAAAACATAACTAAAACTAAGTTCACACGTTTTTTAAATGTCAAGCAAACAAATGTGATCACAAATTTAACCCCTTTGGTGGGGATAAGAAAGACTGTGTGTGGCTTCATTAATGTCATCACTTTGTACCCTCAGGAGCAGATAAGTTTTTTTAAGAGTATATCTGTTTCACCAGTGAGGTCCAACTACGACAATATTAACAATTATTTGTAACTGGGAGGTAGTCAGACATCTAAAGCTTCTATCTAGTTTGGTCCCTATGAAGTAAACAGCAGCCATGACGCTCTCTTTCAGGTTGCAGACCCAAAACTGGCTTTCAATTTAACACACACCAGGAGCCGCTGGTGCCCTTGTGAACTATTGCTTTTCTATTCCTGCCTGGACATGAACAGAAAATTGACTAATTCAAAAGTTTGAAGTCTGTCTCTGAGGACACAACACATGTCTCTGCACGCTGGGGGGGCAAACACGATATGTTCTCCAACTGGCCTTTTTGGGGACTACACATTTCCAAAAAGACAAACAAACACATTCTGTCTTTTGTTGATGGAATGATGTTATAGTGATCTCCATAAGACAATTTTGGAAAGGGGAAATAAGGCTCTGTCACAATTCAGGCATGTATATATAACTTTATATTACTTCCCTGACAACAGAATAAATGGTTTTTAACAGTTTTTTATTACTAAAGGTGTATGCTAATTTTGTTAAACTTGTGAATTTGACAGCTCTCCAAAGGAACGAGAAAAAAGCTGAGACAATATCAATGAGCCTCCCATTCGTCTCTTAACAGGGAGAAGCAAACAGGGTCTGTCTTTTGTATATGTCATATCTCCTGCAGCCCATGGTGACCGCAATGTGTCTCAGACACTCTGGCTCACAAAGGACAGATCGACACCAAGGAGCCAGGGGAATTGGAGCATTGTGGGAAATGGCTTCCCTGTGGCCATTTTGAACACGCCAGGCCACCCCCCCCACCCCATGTGTTGTCTCCTCTTGAGCTTATCCAGAGGGGACATTTTTTTCCTCTTGCTATGTAAGGATTATAGAACTGCACTGACAGAGACAAGCCACCCCATGTGATGGTTACTAAACACTGCGTGGCAGCCTCGAGGACTGAGCACTGAGTCACTGAGGAATTACTACTGTATATGTTTACTGCTGTACTTTAAATGCATTAGAGTAACACTGAACAGCTCCAGAACACATGAACACAAGCAAGTGTATTAGCAGGGTGCTGATAGCATTTCAGGCCGACACCCAGTTTTGGAACATTGGAAGCTTTGATATCCTTGACAGTCCTCTTTAAAGACAACTTAGGTATTACTTTGGGAACTCTGTTTATTGGTCTTATTCATTATCGTACTATTATACTCATCAAAGTATGCTTAGATCTTTAAACACAGATGTTTAACTAAAAACACATCTTTGGGGCAACAAGCACAAGGCAACTGTTTTGCCAGCTTAGCTTCCTCTTCATCACACAGAAATGTTCCTGCAAATAAGGCTAAAGAGGAAGGCTGGCAGAAAATTGCTAATTTAGTTCATTTGTAAGTTCATATATATTTATTCACAACTGTTACTTATAAGTAATAATTGTACTATTGAAATTATTTTCAATTTTTATTTGAAAATCTGAAGTCTGAAGGAACATAAAATTGTGTCTGCCTGGTGTCATCCCACCATTATCAAATGTGCTCAGATTGATTCAATGAACAAGGCAGGAAATGAAATAGCAGCACGGCAAGATTAAAAAGGCGGACAGGGAGAGCTGCCAGTCCCGTCTGAAAAGGAAACATGGCTGCTGAATACTTACCTTGACAGTAGGGAAGGAGGATTTCATTTTGTGCAGGCAATGACAAGGCAGGCGACTGAATGAGAGTGCAGTTGATAGAGGTCTAGTCTGCTGTGGGGAATAATATCCTACTAATGAAGCCACTAATGGTGAGACAGTGTTGTAAAAAAATGCTTTGATTCTATTTCCCTTTGACCCGCTTATTCACCTTTGTGACATGTGGTTTGGCTTGTTTTTGAGGTACTAAATAATTGCCCTAATTATGTTTTGTTCATGAAAATTTTAATTAGAGAGTTCTTTTTCCCCCCGATTAGATGTTTGGGCCTGTCTCGCAGAAACAGTATAGACAGGGTTAAACCTGACTAACTAACCTTTTTCTTATCAACATTTAATCAACTGCAGGGAGGGTTGTGCCAAAAATTACAAACAAAAAATAGGATAAAAAAAACAACGCAGGATCTTCAAAGAGAAAACTCTTTAAAAAACAACTGAAAACTTCCTTTACTTACAAAACCTAAAAGGAACCAAAGTCCTTTTAAATTTTGCCGATGACAATGTTTATTGTAAGTGATGGAAAAATATATCAGTTCTGAATAAAGACAAATTGTGATGTTGGGAGCACTTAAGACTTGTCTTCTATCACATTAATAATTTGGTCAAAAGAATTGTCTTTTTCTTTCCTTTTCTTTATTTTAGGATTACAGGAAAGTCAGGGGACTATTAGTCTAGCCAGAGACAATCTCTCAGGATTATCAGTGGTTGCTGGACATAAAGCATGTTTAAAAAATGAATAAAGGTTCTATGGATGTGAAACCATGCTACACTGGGATTTAAACACAATCATACAGCATGAAGGGTGATTAATATGCCTGCTAATGGAAGGAGGCTGAGACATCTATGGATGTGAGATCAGGTATGAGGCGTAAACAGCAGTGAATACTGGCAAGCGAGGGTGGGAAGTGCACAGTGCATCAATCACTGGTGACAGCTGGGACAGACGCAGGGAGCTTCATCATCCAAAGAGGAGTGGGTGCTCCACTATGTCAAATCAGACAGTGCTAATTAGTAATTTCTGCAAATCTATGCCTCTTACAGGAACCAGGCAAAACCTCTCCAGCTCCCCTGCCTAAAAAGATTCAAGAGAGTTATCATGTAAGCCTAATGGATACTATAAAGTATTTATTGGCGTCATCAATTACTGTACGTGAAGTTATAGCTCTTTGAGGTGCACTTTATTAGAAGCTGAGACCACACTATTCAAAATGATGAGCGAACTGAGGAAAGTAAAAGCAGGTTTGAATTCAAAGCAGCGCTGCTCTGAAGGTAGAATCCATCTTATTGGATAAGGTAACAGGTGGAGTCAGTTAAGCACAGTAAGGCACTGTTGAGTTTGAAACACTACAGACTTTTCTGCCAGATACAAAATGCCCCATGACATTATCTTCTGACTTTCTTGCAACTCCTTGTGCAGCCAGTCGCTACTTTTCTAGAAAAACAAAGTTGGCAAAATGAAAAGAATCCCACACATAGGTCTGTTTAAAAAAGCTACGAGTACAGAAGATAACACATCTATCCAGCCTTGCATTATCCACCACTTCTTTAGGTCTGTGTTGTGCTTGCAGCAGGTATGATATGACAGGACTAGAAAGAGAATTTTTGTTGTCCTTTGTCAAAATAAGTGTCCATTCGTATTTTTCTGCTGCTACTTTTGTGAACACTAAATTCACCCTAGCAGAGTTATGGCATCCCAAGCAGACTCAAAGAAGACCAGATAATCACCATTCACGCTTCAAAATTTTAATGGGCTTTGGTCGACAAGAAAAACAACCTATTATAGCAACTGCTTGAGAGAAAAAAATCTATCTCACTGCCATCTAACTACAGTGATAAACCAGTATTTTTATGCAGATTTCATGTTCCTTTGATGATGAACCTGTTTTGGCTTTTAAGATTATTTCAGGCCCAAAGAAAGTCTCCTTCAGTTCATTCTACTAAATAAAGAACGAACACAAATGTGGACTATTAGTACATCAAGCAAAGAAAAGGCTAATGCCTCTCATGCTCTTGACTGAATGGCCACTCCAGTCCTTCTGATCACAGCTGACTTCACTCCATTGAATTAGCACACAGCCCTCTGGGTTACAGGCTCAGGGGCCATGTTGGAGCCTCAGTGTTGAATATTAGATTGCACGCCTCCAGATCTCATTAAAGGAAGCAACAGGACAATGTCTGCATCTCAAATGAGACCAGAGGCCATCAAGCATCCTGAGTCCCTGTTGGATTTACTGATTTGATTGATAATGTGTGCATGCATCAGGGTATAACTGGAGAGTAGGATGTCATTTTCAGTAAATATAATTAGGCCACTTTTACAAATTATAAAAAATTGGGGGGAAAATTGGAATTTGGGATTCTATAGCATGCTGAAAATAACCAACATTATACTGTCCATACAGATCATATTGTACATTCAATAAAGAGGCTACAGGCCAGACACTTACAATATCTTCTGTTAGAGATGGTTCCCCCAGTCTTTCTTTCCAGATGGCAGATCACTGGAAAAAAAATATCACGATGTAAGTGTCAAGAAGCATCAAAATACCTGCCTGAAAGACATAATTTGCACCAAGAAATACTTGACAAGCTGATGGGAAAACATCATATAACACGCCAGTTTTTTTTCAGTCTACAGTACATTCAAGTGAAGTTTAAGTTTCAACCAATTAAGCTTCTGAGAAAGACTGGCTTTAACTCAGCCTTAGTCTTCTACTTTAAAATTTATTCTCTATTCTCTAGATAGAAACACAAGAGGACAGAGGAGGTTTTGTCCATTTGCTAAGGGTTTGCTTGTCATATTTTTATTGCTAATTGCAGAAAACAGTCCCAGAACCGACTAGGTGTCTTTGAAAGATGATGCCATGAAAGAAAACCTCACTGTTTGCCCAGTGGGACTGAGCACCCCTCCACTAAACTTCATTGTAAGATGTTATTTCACTCCAATGACATACAGAGGATGCCCTCGTATCTGCCTGAGTGTTGTTCGTTGCTGTATTAGGTAAACTGGAGTTCTTTTTTGTTGATTACACACATCATGCCAAACAATTAGACTAACCAGATAACTGAAAGGTTGTCTAAGTATCTATGATAGATATTCAAAGCCTAACTAACTGTGTATTTAAGCTGTTGTGAGTACATGCAGTTTAAAATTCAATGGCTGGAATAAATTTAATTTTCCTCCTGAGGGAAAAACCCTCAAAAACCCTTTCTACCCTGTTTCATAGTTTTTATAAAAATTGCACAATCACAACTTTGGTAGCCTGTCTTTCATTCTTTGCTCTCATATTTAAAGGAGCCATCTCACGCTGTCCTGCCTTCATTCTTATATCCCCAGCAAACATTCATCCCGGGAGCCTGCTGGAGGTGAGCTCAAACATTATTATCACGGAGGTTTCATTGTCGATCTGTGGATCAAAGCCATCAGCCTCATTAGCAGCAGAGTGACCAAGCTGGAGTCCAGTTTCGTCTGGAGTGAGACTGTATTTTCGTTTTATGCTCATACTGAGGTTCTTTCAGAACTTTTTGTTGTACCAACCATGCCATATATTACAATATAAAACTGCATAAGAGGCAGTCGAGCTTGCATCTGTATCTGGGAAACTGATTTCATGTTACATTCTGTCAACTTTATCTAAGTTCATATGACAGTAATACATTTCAGTTTGTTGATGATCTTGAATTAATTTATCAGCCACAGAACTGAAAATAAACCATCAAAAAATGTTCATGCCTCTTGCACTTGCGATTTGCATGTCAATTACAAAAGCAGAAAGCTGAACTGAAATAAAAAGAGTAGGAGTGAATAAAATCCTAAATCCAACAAGCAGCCTAACTGGCTTCGACTCCTGGAAACTCTTAAAAAGGCTACAGCAAAGAGGCCAATTAGATTAGTCGTTGACTGTTCTTGTAGCTTCAGTCAAAAGGAAAAATGTTTTATGTGGTTGCCTTTTTCTATTTAGTATCATGCTTTTTAATTACAAAGACTACATGAGTTCATCATACGCGTCAATTTAAAAAAAAGTACATGGATGTCATCATCATAGACTATTAATTACCTTATAAACATATCACACAGAGAAAAAAGCCTGTATTTTTTACATTTTACATTTTTGCAATTTTTTTACATTCATTTCAGAGGGCAGACTGGTACTAATGCACCTTTTGCATCTAGTCACCATAATGGTCTAACAAGATATGCAACATTACCATACCACATTCTTCTTAGATCCAAAGAGATAATGTGAATATTACATTTGAGATAAACCTTACCATCACCACCCAGCTGTCTATTTATCTCGCCCCACCTAGACTACATATCAAATATTCTCCACTGTAAACAACAGTGAAATACCCACATGGACTAAGAAGGACAATATCTAGAAAAACACAAACACAAAATATTAAGCTTAGGCTCATATTGGTGTTTACATCTCAATATCAATTTAATAAGAAGCTGAGGAGACCGATGTTTAAGGAACAATGGTGGTCCCTCTGCTTGGCGGCAGGGGCACAAAGCCAATATCCGGTATGGAGATATTACCCCTGGGAAGGAAGAGGCTTCATCATTTTGTAAATCTCATGCCATCATCTCCTCATAGTTTGAAGGCTGGAAGGAGCCACTTCCATTGTTTTCCTGAAGCTGGTTGTTTCCTTCCAGCAGACAGGCAGTCTTGACAACGGCCAGTTCTGAGACACACTTGAATTTGGCTCAAAGAACTTGGCAAAAGGATTCCGACCAGGCTGTTAGCAAACAGCCAAAAGATGAATACACCCATATTCTGCCAGACCTTTGCACAAGGGCACCATTATTTTTGTGCAATGTAATGAGATTGTTATGTGACACTGTCTGGTACTCCCTTTTAGCTGTTTACATATCATGTATAACTAAAGGTTTGTTTTGAAAGTAAAGTGACATCTCAAAGTCTACGGCTCTATTCTGTTAAAAAATTAATGCCAAGACCAGAAGATGACTTTATTTTTTGGTCAAGTAGTGGTTGTTAAGGATAGAGTTGCATAAAAACTAATGACAGGATGCAATAGCTGTATGTTTATTACAAATGTCAGATCTTCTTACTAATTTGAGTATTGGCTAATGGGTAATTTAAGGGTTTGTTGCAGTCTTTTGTCTCAGTTTATTTACTGCCACAACACTGAAATTTAAGCACATGTGGAAAAACTTTGTTGAAATCACTCATTTTATTCGTTCCAAATGTGCACAATTTTAAGTAGAAGAGAAGTAGAAGAACCACAAGTGCCTTTTTACTAGTAATTTAACACCCTCACATTTTGTTGCTTTTGTTCAGTCGACTGAAAAAATATGTTACTTCCATCAAGTGCTGCGATATGTAATGACAAATCTAAAACTACAACAGAAACTGACTGTGTGACTGAAAAATCATCCAAAAGTAATTGTACTTTAGTCTTCAGAAAAAAACAGCTTAAAATTTCACAGTTCTAAACAAGCTGTGGTAACTGAAGGTCAAATGTGTTTTTTCCAATTCAATACACCATCTGGCCAAAGCAAGACGCTAGGTTTGATGCCTGTAGTTCCACATCCAGGCCAGACCCTCGAGCTGGCACCAAACTAAAACAAATATTTAACATCAACTTTAGCAGAGAGAAACCCAACCAGCAATAAGAGACAAGTATCTAAATCTCTCACAGTTCAGATTAAAGTTATTATACAACCAGCTGAACCTCAAAGTCTCCTCGTGCTGATAAGCAAAAACACAGGGGTAATGACTAACAAGACGAGTTCCCGTGAAGCTTTATAGATTCAAGCCAAATCTTTTCTTTTTTTTTTCCACTACAGGCACGGAAAAAGGCTCAAGCATCCTGGAACACACAACACTAGAAGAGTCAACAGCACAACTACAGTAGACAAAGAGGAGAAGGTCATTGTACTTAGGTGCAGCTGTTGATGCCGATAATGCTTATGATGGAATATGTCCTTTTTATGGATTTTCTTGAAAAACATCCCTTTGTCATAGAACCTTATCATTAAATTAGGTTCTGTGCTGGGCTTGGGTTTTCCTGTAAGGGACTTTTTTCAATCTGATGTATTACTGTTCAAACTCCTTGTATTTAGAGGATTAACAGTGAAACCACATAAGAATGGCCCAGTCAAACTCATTTCTACACATCAATTCTCCTCAGCCTCCGTCTGCCAAGGCTGGAAGAATAATTAAATGTTTTGTTTGCTTTGTTTTTTGTGCAAAGGAGAAAGGATGGGTCTCTGCTGTCAGTTACTGTATGATCTGTTGCTCCGGTCTGGCCAGACCTGTCAGTCAACACTTCTCTCTCTTCACATCAAAACATTTGATAATCACGACACTACAGATGAGGAAGAGGAAAAAAACAAGAGAAACAGTCTGGTGTGCTGTGCCTGCTAATTATGCTGCCTGAGATGTCACTTTGTCATTGGACTAAACTGCATGACATTTAACAATAAATTACATTTTTGCCCATTTATTTGGCTGAATGTGCAAGGGTAACAATAAAAACTGAATGCATGCAATGAAAAATGAATACGTGACAGGAATATAGGAAACAGGCGTATCCAGAGTGGCATATCCAAGGCTTTGGTATGATTGTTTAGAAGAGGGAGAACATAGGCTGATGAAACAGATGCATCACTTTGATTATGGAGATAAGTTTCTTTTGCAAACATATGGTTACTCAGGCTACTTCAGGCTCTGCCAGCAAGCTGCTCCTGATGTAGTTGGAATCACAGCTGATGTACAAAACTCTAAAGCTGCAGACAGACAACCTCAAATCATTCGTGACCCTGTAAAAAAATATATTTTTATCCTAATCTAGAGTATGTGCTTTCTTGTAGAAGTTAGATATGGTCACAAGGGGCCATATTTACTTACAAGCATTAAGGTAGCCATTTTTGAGATGTTTTTCTGTGATGGAGCCAGGAAAAAGCCATTTCCTTGGAGCCACAGACATCCTCATCATCAGCATCACTACATCTTGGCTGGATGGAGCAAAATGTGAGCACACAGCATTAAGTTAATGAAGAAAACCTATTAAGGATCGAGCAAATAAAATGAAATGTTTTTTGTTGTATAAATAAAACGTTGTTTTGAACCGGTTAAGTGCTACAAAGAACGTCAATTACCGTACGGGTAGAGGAGAATGCCCTTGAAGCTGGCACTCAAATCAGACAGCATAATAACATTCAGATGGTCTCCCTGCATGATGATGACACAGCATTGGCAAGCCCTGCCTCTCCACTGCTCTGCCCTTGAATGATAAAGCCTTTACCCTTTACATTTACACAGTTATTTTGACTTCAGTCATAGGCTGTTCTGTTTTCTGTATGCAAAATAAAAGAAAAAACGTCACAAGTATTATTCTTGCATCCATTATTGCACCTGAGACACACAACTCTGTCTTAACGCAGAAGTTGAAAGGTAAGCAGACTTTGCATAACTTGATGCCTTACATGGTTGATTGGAGTAGACAACCATGACCATGTGCAGCATACTGCCGGGCTCACTGGTCACCTCTGGTCAGGATGACCCACTTTGAGCCTGAACATCGATCAAACACTGTTTAATCTGAAATAGAGCATCTTAAGTCTTACCCAATTCGGGGTAAGCTGTTTAAGGCAATGCTCTTAGGATTAAACCAAGATACATAATGCAATTTCTTGAGAGACAATCTATCTTTGATTAAGTGATACACTACTGTTCCTTCCGGGCTGCAAGATACAGTAGCAAGCTAATCCCAGGTTGCTGATGAGATATTTTATAGTTTCACAGAATATGAACCAATATACAAAGTGGATAAGATATCCTTTGAACACTTCCTCTCTGGGCTGATCAGGACTCAATCCTCTCATGTAACACAATCAAACTGAATGACAGCACTCAGAGTCTGCACTCCGGATAATCATGCAATCAGATTGCATTATTTGTCTTCCACAGGTGCAAAGCGTATTTGGAGCATTTTGCCATCTATGTTAATTTGACTCGTATTTGGCTCGTTCGCCTCGACAGATCTCTGCGGAAATCATTATTCAGTGATGAGAGGGTTTCTTCATACGTGAATGTCTGGTAATGGGATGTTACAGACAATAATTTCACTCATGACAATTCTGTAAAGAACTTTGGTGCCACATTTTACTATGCTGCCCAGGCCTCCTGCCATATTTCATCTCATAAGTATGATTTGGGTAAAGATAGAGGCGCAGGGTGATTGCATATAGCTACTACATACTTAGCAATTTAGCTATAGATAATATATATTAATGACTGGCCTCACATCTAGTTCTAATCATCATCCATGCACTACATTTAAAGACATGGCATTACAGCTTTAAGTTAACTAAATAAGAATTCAATGAATTTATGTCGTGGCAGAACAAGACAACCTTCTTGATGTCAGTGTGAAAATGTGCATTGTTACTGCATGCAGATGGCACATGAATATCAAGTTGAGAAGAAAAGAAAAAGATCTCGCTGAGCAGGAGTCTTTTTGCCAACGCTGACTTTACCGGCCTTGTTTTATCGGTTGCTTGGCAACACTCATTAGTGTGCTGCACTGATAGAGTCAGAGAGACAGGATGTATGAAACCAAAGTTGGACTCGTGCTCAGAAGCAATTAGATCTCCTCAGGACAGTTAGGGAATGAATGCCACACCTGACATACTGCTTAGGTCGACCTAAATACGGATAATATTAATACCGCATGTTAAATTACCTTTTTTCAAGCTACTTAAGTAGTTTGCATTTTAATTCACTGATATTTATCCAATGGAAAGTACTTATTGAATCAAAGCACTATTTAATATTGCATATTTCAAGTATTACAGTTAAAAAGATACACCTCACATTTTATCCCCACCATCTACACCACTCAATTTTATGTTTATTTACATCTATTCTTGGTTGGTGGAGAAAGTGATATGTTATTGGGTATCCTTCTGCTTTTTCTTTCTGCCAGAGTGAGAATTTCATAAAATCATCATTTCTCGTAAAACTGCTTTATGGCTCAATAAACTTGTGTGTTTGCATTTTGATAAGGACTCAAAGTGTCCGACTCAATCACAGCCACTTGCTATTTTATAGTCACAGAGGTGAAACACACAAACTCATAGAAAGGAACAGAAAATGCAAGAAATTATACTATAACGATGGATTACTGAGGCGTTATTGTAGAAAATCAACCTTTGGTGTTTGAAATTGGCAGCTGTGGCCTTATGATAAGCAAGAATCACCCACCATCACCAAAAATACATCCACATTCACACACACAAACACACACACACATGCCATGCAAATGTACAAACACAAACACACAGTAGACCTTAAATAAATATGCCCCACTTACAACGAGCTTGGTTATTCCTTACATTTCAAGATCGTGGGGGTATAAATAACCAAGAATCTACAATTACAGCTAAAGTGTTGCTCATTGACTGGTGGATATTTTGCAGTTAAGAGAATGGGAAAAATCCAATTTCAGGCTCATCCTTCACGCCAATTCTTTGTTTTGAAATCTTTGAGGTGGCCCATCTAATGAGCTCCCATGAAATTTGGTTTCCACACCAGACAATAAACCTCATTCTGGGCCAACATTTGTTTCTCCTCTCCCTTCCACTTTTCATGCATGCATGTGCACACACACGACAGGAGTGAAGCAAAAGGAATTTTTATCAGTTTTGTAGTCATTATCTTGCAGCCAATGAACATGACCATTATTAAGATGAGAAAATTGTCTTTTGTATGAGACAAATTATAAGTTATGTGCAATACACAACTACTTTGCTCAAAGAAAGAGCTTTGAATTTGCCAGATGTTTGAACTTTAACAGAAAGACATTATTGTGACAAATTGGACAGCCTTGGTTGTGGTTTACAATTCATATCAAATTAAAGGTAGAAAGGAGGAATTTCTTTTTTGTTTCTGTAGTTCTGTAATCTCAAAACAACATCATACAACCCACAATGTTCAAAATGACTTATCACTGAATTCAGTTTTGAATGTATTCAAGGTACCATCCATCACTTTGACTAAAACTGAAGTACTAAACAACTCTGCAGCTTTAAATCCAATGCCAACACATTTTCACACGGTCACTTTCCACAATATCTGCAAATGCTAACTCTTGAGTGGTGAGTGACTGAAGGGTCAAGTTCAGTTTTAAGGGTTTAGGCAAGTGAACCAGTTCATTTGGGTCTGGGAAAGGTCACTGGGAGGGAGACTGAAAAGCTAAAAATTAGCTTCAGATCTGTGATAAGAAGCAAACTATGATTATAAAGTTAGATGTGCTACACACTCATCCACTACCCAAACACCCACACCCTTATTTTCCACTTCTACAAGTGCACCCTTTACATACAAATGGATGTTGTGGTAGTAAATGTCTTTCAACAGTGTTGTACTGCGTCATGAGTAGATAATATTACTCTGGTCATATTGTCATCCCACTCTACTCCCAGATCTCAGAAGTCATGTCCTCAAAAATGTAGGTCAGGTGACAAGTGTGAAGTATAGTACATAATGCAACAGACCATTTCCTTTTCATACTGATGGAACATGTTTTCTGAGTTACACGGGTGTGTCATCGCAGTAGCCGTCTGTGGCCTTGAGAGCCATACATGCTTATTTTTGGCTCGCTGTCAGTATTAAAGTAGATAAACAAAGGTCCTCTTGTACGTCTGGACATCAAGCCAGGCACACACACAAACACACACATACACACACACAAACTGCATCATCTAGCAGCCACATAGATTAGACTGTTTTAATCAAGTTTGTTTGATGAATGGATGGTTTGACTGGGACACGAAGCTGGCAGCAAAGGACAGAAGTCTGTCTATTGTCCATAGTAGGACTCTTAGTCCTACTATGGACAATATGGAAAAACTTCTGTGAATATTTGATTGCAAGCACTGACCAATAAAACTAAACAAGAACAAGTTCTCAGTAACCATCTCTGTCTGTCTGTCATCTGTTAGAATGGATAAAATGTAATAATGTATGTACAGCATTCATTTTCTTTTAAGAATGTTGGTCAAGTTCGCCAGTCTCAAGGGGAATATAATACAGGTTATTTACCCTCAACTAAGGACACGCTGTTTGGTTTGGAAAGCAGTGGCATTCTTGCGTAAAATGTCAAATTCATGGCATTTCAGAAATTTAAACCCACATTGCGTTGAAAGATGTTTCAGCTTATTGCTGGTGTTTCCACTTTCACTTGTAATTATTATTTTATAGACATTACTACAAAAACTTGGAGGCCCGATTGATTAAGATTTGGGTCTGATTCTCAACTAAAACCAGTTCTCTAATAAAATTATTTGTTAAGGTAACCACCGTACAATTTTTTTGGCATATTACTCAGCCTAAACACAAAATTGCAAGTTTACTATCAGGGTTTTCACTGGGTCAAGTTGATAGTGAATTTTTAGAGTGCTGTTGCTATATTGAAAGGAAAACTACAACAAATTGTCTACTGCATTTAAAGGCTGTTAATTTTGAATAAGAGTAAGTCATTATGGTTCAAGTTTGTCTTATTTTTGTCCATATTCTCAGTTCTTTACAGTATGCTCTGGAGTGTAGCAGCACTTGCAAGTAACAAGTCTAAGTGACACCACTGTTTTTGAATTCTGACACCAGCAGGGTGCAAGCCAGATATGTGGCCTGTCACAATGGCATATTTATTATTCTATGAGTCAAGCTTTTTGAACCTTTTCTGACCTTTTGTGTTTCATTAAGAAGTCAGAGCAGCTTCCAGCAGGCTGTGCTGAACAGACTGGTCGAGGTCCCTCAAAGCTTCTGCTGCAGTGTGTCAAACATCTACTTCTTTTGAAACTTGTCTTTTTGAAAAGAACCAGGTTTGAAATAATGAAGTTACAGGTTAATGGGATGCAATCAAAGTTAGCATAATCTCTATGAATATATTTTGCTGTGTAAAAAGGCCATTAAGCCTGGAGGCCATCTGCCTGACTGTGACAGATTGAAATGGCATTATTACCACCTACAGTAATGGATACCAGCTCGCTTAAAGCTCAGGCTAGTTAGAAAGACTGAGGACGGTTCAGAGGCTGCAGCTGATCCAATAGAGCTGTAATGCAAGAAGTTAAGTCCAGTCAGTCAGGTTGTTGATCAAACCATCAGCGTCTTATTGTGACGCAGCTCGCTCTGCCTAATCAGTTGTTTTTGTTCTGGCAGAAGGGACTCTACCCCCCACAGTTCAAGTCCATTATCCATAATTAACAGAGCAGAGGGCTGCAGATGAGGCAGAAAGACTCAGTATGGAGACAGAAGCAGAGCTTTCGTTCATGGGGCTTCTACCGTCATGGTTTGAGGAGATTCAAAAAAGGATGAGAAAAACCATAAGAAAATAAACTATGGCTTTCTTTAAGCAAGAAATATTTATACTAACACTACAAAGTTTTTGAATCATGAGTGTCATGCTGTGTTTTGCAGAAACTGACATGCTAATTTGACCTATTGTTTTTGTTTTTTCAAGAGTTTTTCATCACATCACAGCACCTTATCACAGCGCCAAATACATATAATTCAGAATTTAGCAAAACAATGATCTTACAGCTAATCAAACCTGGAAAAATAGGGGAAATGAGTATCCAGCATAGTTAAGTGCAGCCTCTGTCGACATTCAAATCAGCTACCTATTCAACAGTGAAAGTAAATTTAAGCAGAACTTCCTGTGTAGACTTCCTGTGACACAAAAGGGTGAGGTCCGCAGACAAAGTAACATCAGTGCTTTCACTCTCTTTGTACCTAAAAGAGCTCTGACATACATATATACATACATACACACTTAAGAGTGTAGATCAGAAATTAAAGGAATCTGAATTCTTCTTCATTAGAAAAGATTCAATCCATTTTTCCAATATGTTTGAGTAGTCTTTATGTAATTTTAAGCAAATGACAGCACTAATATAATAGACTCTCCTTGCAGTACTTACATAATGTCTCATACTTATTTAAGTACATGCTTGGATTTATTAATAGATCTAATAATTGTAATTTCTCTTCTATTTCTTGACCTGCGTCTCTGTCTCCATTTTTCTTTCAGTCATTTTCTAAAATAAATATTCAAACCACATGATTGTCCATGTCCAGAATGTTTTGATATAGTGCCACTTACAGCTCCCAGTCCCGATGCAAGTAGTTTTGAGCAGCAGAAGCATAATTCCAGCTCATGTCTCTTTTTATATTTTGTATTTCATTTGATAAAATCCATTAAGAAAGTAGTGACTCTGAGCAGAAACATGCCCCTGCCAAGTGCTGGCTTTGTTCCATCTGTTGCCGGAAAATACAACATATCACTGCTTTAGTCAAGATTTTAATGTTTAATAGGGCCTGGATGTGATAGGAATTAAGTAACAGCTTACTGTGGATTTGGCCAATATAAAAATTATGACATCAGATTTACATGCATATACATTAACAAATCTGTCTTATAGGATTAGTATGCAGAACTTTTCATTTCTGATTATCATGGCTCTTATATTTGGATGCCACTTCAAAAGTGGGACATCAAATTTGTTCAGCTTTGGCATTGTAAAGTGCATATAACCAGTGTCAGTCAATTCTTTCATTTCAGCTTGCTAAATTTCCTCTTTTAACTGGAACCTAATGTCCAAAGGAAACGCCAAAAGGGAGGACTGTAATTTCCCAGTGCCACACTACATTCATTATCAGTTCTTAGTAAACAAAGCCTTCCATTGTTGCTTTGCACAGCCTCAGCCCACAATTTCAAAACTGATCTTATTCCATTTGCATGTCGGCATATTATAAAAAGCAATTACCAGTGCCATAGCTGTCCTCTCTCTAGGAATATCATATATTGATTACTTATTAGTGCCTAATGAAAATGTAACCAGCCATTGATTGTCAAGTCAAATTACGCTTCTAATTATGCTTTCTGCATATGTATATAGATAATCTCATTTTAAAAAGAGAGTGAGAAGCTCCCAGGGAGTGGGCAGGAGGAGGTCTATGATTTGCTCGTGTGGTTTTCTGCTCCAGTTCCAGCAGAGATGTGTGTTATATAAGGTGGCCTGTTGCGTCATGTGAACTAGTCTGTGCTGGACAGAACTGCTGCTCCTTGCTGTGACTAGGTATGTTTGTGACAATAACCGCATCAATTTATTATAAAGCGCAAACTTTGGTTTTATTTACAATTAGTGTGCGGTGTATGCAGTGGCCAAACTATTGCAGTCCAAATACACAGACATGCAATAAGTCCTTTCCTCTTGAAGCTTTTCAAAAAGGGTACATTATGAATAAGTGATTTTTTAAATTGTTGTTGTAGTAGACTGAGCTTCAGCTAGATGTACCTTATAAACTAGACACTTAGTGTAAATATATCTAGTTCAGTAAAGAATTAATGCACATTATCAGCACTCAGTATAGTAGTTCATTTCCATGTTTCAAAGCTGAGTCAAAACCACAGGAGTAAGATAAACCTCAAAGTCAGTTCTCTTGAGGGCAAACAATTACTCTGAAGCATAAAAAAGGAGCATAATCAAGTCCCTCTTCTGACTAGTTTTTTCTTAAATAGCAGCTCCCACTGGGCCCCTGTTGCCCTCAAATCACATGCAAATGTAATTTATTTTCCCAGGTTTGCCATCCCAACTGCCCACCCACCTTCCAGGATATTTGCATATGAGGATTGCACTGCTCCACCGGTGAGAGGGTGGAGGAAGAAGATGTGAGGAAGGGACTGTTGGAGGGGGGTGAGATTGCAAAGGAACGGTATGTACCCAAAAGAAATTCATATTCATCAGTTTGTTCTTGAAAGCTTGCAGGACACCTTAAACCACAGCTTGCTGAATACACAAGCCCAAGAACACCAGCTTGATGTGCTAAAATTACCTTATTTGTTGACCAAAAAATGTCGGCGGTTACATGCACTCACACACACAGACGCAGAATCTTTTTAATTAACAGATTCAAATGGAGGTTTAGGTGTTGCTTTGTACACTTCATCAACCACTTGTGTTTACTGAAGATGGAGATATGACTGACTCATAGCAAATGGCAGTTTTTGAACATACCGAACTGGTACATTTTCACTAAATGGATACAAAGAAATAAAGCACTGAAGTGGGCTTGGAAAAAGACGCCTTTATCACGTGGCAGGTCACAATTAAGACCAGAGGACATCTGATCGGCATTTTAAAGTTGAACTTCTATAATTTTGGGCTGGACCTGTAACAGCAGGGCCAGTGCTACATCTACTAATGTATCATTAAACAAAAGGTTGGCTGATGGTGTTTCCTAATTTTCATTGCTCTTTCAAAATAAATACGCAAACAGTAATTTATGTAGCAACCAGGTTCTTAAAAAAAACCTACAGCAAGATTTTTTTTATAATGCAAAACTTTTCCAGGTTTCTCAAGATGCTAGTTAACACTGTGAACTCTACTGTAGCCTGAGGCCAGTCTGCGTCAAGTAGCAGTAAATGTTCTCTTGTGTCCCTTGCTCTGCAGCCTGCAATGTTAATATAGGACTGGAAATGTAAAGTGACAGAGAGCACTTTAAAGGTTTTGTTCCTTCCGGCAGCTGGCTTTCAGAGTCCAGGCTGCCTTGATTAGGGGGCCACGAGCAGTCACAACGTGACTAAAAGATTCTCTAAATGTAACTCATAAAAATGAAATAAATCATGTTTTTCATTTGTTTTCTGGGAAGACCTGACGATGGTATTAATAGTGATAATATTCTGACTTCAGCAAATCCAGGGATGCAGATGGACAAAATGAAATAAAACTTATCAAAAAGAAGTTCTCCTTTCATCTGTGTTCTACTTTGTGGGTAGTGAGAAGTGATGGGCTGCAGTGAAGTGTGATGAATTGAGGTGATAAAAGAGCTAAAAATAAAAATACGTACAAGGTTGAAACAAAGACCAATGAGGCATTGGTGGTGGAGTTGAGATGATCGATAAGTGATAAAGCTGGCAGTCAGACCAACAACTTCGGCTGAATGAGCTCAAACTGGGTGGCTTGTATGGGTGCCAGTCATACCAGTCAGTACAGGATACAAAACAGTGCATCAATTCACATAATTTTAAATTGTGATATGGCAAGTATGATGACAATAAATATCTCAACTCTTAAGGGTGTGTACTGGGATATCATGTTACCAACATAATGTATGTACTGTGTAAAATAAGAAACACAGCATTATTAAGATAATAAAATACATGTTTTTCTTATGGGTTAATAATTCGGGTTGTTTTTTGGCTATCAAATCACAAACTGACGGAGGGCAATGTGACCTACTGGGACAAACCTCAAGACTAACTGAACAGTACAAAAACTGGACAAACCTTGAATAAAGTTTATTTTTTCAAACTTGCTAGATTTTTTTCTCTTTGACAGTCACAAAAGAGCTTATGGCCTCGTTTTGATAGATCAGTGGAAACCCTATTTTATCGTGCACTAAAGAAACGGCAGGGTGAGTGCTGCTCTCCTTAATGACAGCAGATCTTCACAGCGCAGCATGTTAGTAGTTAATATAAAGTGAACACTAGAGTGGTTGTAGATGTGAGGAAAAATTTAGTCACACTGATTATTCTTGCACCATGGCCAGCAAAGTATATGAATTCCAGAGCTCTGATGGCAACAAATCTTTTATCTTTCCTGTCTTATTAGCAAATAGAAGTTACAAAAAATCAGCTTGTGGTGTCTCATCTTTAGCTGGCACAGATCACTGATTTTGCTAGTTAAAATGAAAAACAGCAGTGGCAGATTGTATCAGCTGTTCTAATTAAGTTTAATTCCCCGAGTAACTTGATGCTATGCCAAAATAAAACTTTGCTTTTGGGTGTTTGTGTGCTTTCTCTCACTGCAAGCCGCTGTCTGCCAAATATGTGAAATAAAAAAAGCTAAAACCTTCAATAAATGACAGCGTCTGGAGCCAAATACTTAAGATTAGAATATTTACATATCAAACCATAAATGGTTTTAACTGCTGGCATCAAGTTAGCCAGGCTGGAACAGACCTGGTCCAATCAAATTCCTCACCCAAATCATATTCAGTAGCAGCTCAAGAGTTGTACTGTGTGTCCTCGTTGTACAGCCAACATAAACATTTAAGGTTATAAGTCATAATATCAAACTATTATTAGAGGTGACAAACCAGTATTTTGTCATTATTTTACTACCATGAATGACTAATTATGTGGCAGCTACAGTGATACAGTGAATAATTCTTACTGTATACTACTACCCACAATGCATTCAAATAGCCTTGTTTATTCCCAGTTACAGCAATAACATTCTAAAATACTGTATAACAAATTATGAACTGATCTTCTCCTCTGCTAACTTTTAATTGACTCCTCTCTGAGGGCACAGACACCCGTGAGACGTAACGAAGAAGAAGAGAGACAGAGACAGAAAGAGAGGAAGAGAGACGGAGGGTAAGAAAGACGAAGAGAGGTGATGGGGCAGAGCCAAGACTCATCCTGCCTCTGCAGCGGCCAGATGAGCACCCACCTGATTACCACCCCCAGGGGCCACTAACAGTGCAAAACAGCTGGCAGTGCCACATTTATTTCCTATAGATTATTCCCAGGCAATAGCAATTGTCAGTCTTTTATTGACAGGCAGGAACAAACTGTAAAGCACTGTTGTTTCTCTCCGCAGTAGGAAAAATAATTAAATGACAACAAAAGAAGGAAAACAGAAAATTACGGGGGATATAGAACCTGTCAGACTTAGTAAAGAACCACTGAAGGTATGCCGCCATCTTGAGTCAATGCTGGTGCCATTGCTTGGCGTGAGTCATATTTATATTTAGATTGGGTAGGACGACGAGCAACCAGGCGAATAATGCACATCACCTTCCCCGGTGGAAGCATTTGGCTGTATGTGAGACAGAAAGAGAATATTTGTCCGTGTGCGTGTGTTTGCATGTGATCTGTCTGACCTAGAAAAGCAGTTGCACCAATCAAAAGATTCGTGGCAGTTGGGCAACACGCTTCACAGTATAAATAACTTGCCGTGTGCCAGTTGCATGCATAATTACAGAGCAGGGAAGCAGAAGCATGCTGCCTAAAAATAGTGAACCATGATGTGGTCCCTCTTTCTCCTGGCTATGTGTCCTGAACATGGCATAGACATTGTATTCTCCTGTACAGCAGGTGGGGCTGCAGTATCTCAGTCATTACCCAGTATTACTGCTTTTGGGATAAAGCTTTTGTTACCTGTTGAACAGCAACACAGTATATTCACTGAATGCACCAAAACTAGAGATATACTGTTTGATGTCATTTTGTTCATACAATCGTCTTGTTTTACAAATCCTTCTCTAATCCACCTGCTTCTGTCCTGTTTTGTCTAATATTTATGAGGAAAAGAAAAATTTAAAAAAGTAGAGTGAGATGAAAAAAAGTTACACTTTGTCAACATCAGTAACACTCATGACAATGTTAAGAAAAGTATTATATTTATAAATTTTAATTACTATATTATTACTAAGTCCCAAACTTATCTCCAAATTTGGTGATTTGCAATTAAACTGTATGATTAAGTGTTTCTTAAGAGAGAGGAGTTGCCCTCTTCTAAGGCTAAACAGAACATTAAATAAACATCCAGAGTCACATGAAAAATCCATTGTCACAGCTGTGAAAACTGGTGTGTTCTTAGCTAATGAGAAGTTAACATTATCAAGAAAAATGGTTTTCATTAGAGAAAGACCCTTTCGTACATTCAGGTCTCTAAATTTCATAGCATGGAGAATATAGTACAATGGAGAATTGAATAGAGTTAAAGAAGATAAAGAGAGCAGGGTGACATACTTAATAAAAACAGGACACAATAAGAGTACTATATCAGAGGTAATTCATCTATTTCGCAGTAATAGAGACTATCATCTCAGTGGTAGCCTGAAGGACCTAATAGATGCTTGATATGGATAAAAATGCAGGTGTCCACAGCTGTTTTAAAGGTAATGAACAACATGAAGACGCAGTTTATATCTCATTTTCAGGAGAGCCATCGAGTTCAGCAGAGAGACAGAGAGAATCAGACTGGAGGTCAATGGGGGATCTTGGCAAGCAGAAAGGGCAAATAATCCAGCAAGCAGCAGAGGATGCACTGACCTTTTACTGCTGTTTTTGGAGCCAAAGGAAAGGTAGGGGGCTGGGTAGGGGAAGCTCTTGCCTATGGTGAACTGGAAGCACCTTAGATCTCTGGCATCTCCACCCTCTTTGCCAAACCTCCACCTCCTGCTCCCAGGACTCGGAGGACTTTAGACAGAACTGGGCAGCTGTCATAAGAATTACCAGATAGCAGTTAAGTGTCTGAGCAGTCTTTGTATGAGGAAGTATCAGACAGGATCTTTATAAGATTAATTTATTCCCCTGATACAAGACTTTCATCCTTAGAAATCTAATAATACTATGTTTTGAGGCAACCAACAAAAACATGAACATCTGAACAAAATAAACCATTTTAAATGTATTGTTTTATTTTCTGCATTGAGTCGCAGGGGTGGAAACTCTATAATCTGATACATTATTAGACAATGCATCTATCGCTGCTTTTATGTTTACATGGAAGCCTGTGCCCTTTTCAATTATTAATAGTGTGGTTATCCAAGAGTTTGTTGACAGCATGCTGTCTGAAGAATATTATATTATGTTGTTATATTATCTGTCAAGAGGTTTGGTTATGGCACAATAAACAAACCACAAAAGCAGCTTTTGGTGATGAGATCTGAAAATGGGTCCCACCACTTAGGACATTGAGGGTGGGCTCATATTCCACACTAACCTTCTTTTTTTGTGAAGATGCACATATTCTCTGGTATTTGGTTATGGAAAATACCTCAGGAAATTGAAAGTGGGTTACTGCAATAACATGGTTCTCTTTGATGCTCATTAAGATTGGTAGAACACTCATCAAACAGACTTTAAAACTAGAAGAATCAAGTTTTATCTTTTTTGCTGAAAGGTTAAGAGACTGCCGAGCTTTTTCTATCAAAGATTTTCTCAATAGATATGGGCACAAATTTGGACCAATAAGTTTGGTACTGAGAATTGAACTAAAGCATTTCAGTTCGACCTGATGCAATTACTAAAGCACAATTTTTCAAAGCTTTGCAGAGCTTTCAATACAATGAAAATAAAAAAATTGATAAAAAGCTGCAGATGCTTCCTCTTCTTCAGATGAAGAGGATATAAAAAATTGCAGGATTACTTCTAACTGATTTAAGACACTTAACTAAAACTGTGTTTCTATATAAATAAAGGGCTGTAGCCTACTGAATGATGCTGAATGATGAAACAGTTTCTGTAAAACTTTTGGAGGGGCCAGGCTACTTCTCTATCTATTAATGCTGTTGTTACTGACTCTGAATGCACTATCCTGCATCCTTGGGAGGAGATAAAACAATGCTTGACCTGGAACATATATCTTTTTAAGTGAGATTTAGTCTTCTCGAAGTTGTATTCTAGTCTATAAAGACAAATACTAACATTCAGCATTGTCTCTCATGAGGCTTCAGGCACTGTCAGCATGAGTGAAAGAAACAATAAGGGCATGCTAAACATGACTAGCTTGACCATGAACTGACAGCAATAAGGGTTTTCAAATTCACTGCTTCAATAAATGCCAGTGTAGAGCTTTGCCTAATCACTCCCACAGGCAACAGACTCTGAGGATACTGGTGCTGCCATCAACTTAGCTGGAGTAAACACTTTACACCATTTAAATGCCTCTTTGCAATCAGCTCCGTCTAAAACACAGCATTTTTGGTTGGATATGTAATTGAAAGTAAAATTATGTTGTTTTTTAAAATAGAGGATAATATTTAAAGATTAGAACATAATAGCCACATAGAAACAGAATGCTCTGGGGTTCTGCAAGATACATCCTAGGGTGTTTAAGTCTGTCGTTAACTTGATTTGAAACATTTGTATATTGTAAAATGATCGGTGGTTAATACTCCTTTCATATGTGTGTCTGTGCAAAAGGCTTTGTAAATGATATTAATACATATCCAATTTACCACCATATGAGCCTTTTGGTTTTTCCATCTCATAAATCTATGAGAAGAAATGAAGGTCCGCATTACGACTATCATCAAGGCCAATTAGCCCAACTGTTTCAGACACTCTAGATGCACTGATTCCCATTTTGAAAATACTAGGCTTTATTAGGCATGGCTATTTAGCTCTGGCTCGTGTTTAGAGCATGCCTGCTTGTTGCTCAATACAGGGTATTAGCTCAAAGTGAGGGAAATGGATGTTGACAGACCACACACACACAGAGGATGGAGTTCTGCCATATTGCTATCTTTCAAAACCACATTATTTTATTTTCCTTTGTGATTTTCAGCAAGCAATGCAACAAACATCACCTACAGCAGAAACATGTTAACATCACATGTGCTTTCCTGCCTCCACTTGACATTAATGTATTCAAAATTCTTGTGGGGTTGAAGGGCCGCTGGTAGCGTATTTAAAGATCATTGAAGTGTTTGAATATTTTCTCATGTTTCATTTATTTGTACAACTACTGTTTATTTTTATCAGAGATTGTCTTTGTTTGTGTGTGCAAGTCTGGTATATATTCCTTAGTAGACAATGTACCTTAGTATAGTTTTAAAGGTATTGCCCTGATTACAAAACTATTTTATCATCCTTTAACATTCACTATGTGTCTTACATTAAGATTCTGAAGAGCAGAGGACTTCTATCAGAATAATATAAGATTTATTCATTATTAATTAACACTGAATTTTCAATTCCAAAGGGATATCTTAGTAAAGATCCCATTCCAAGCTTGTTATTCACGTGTGATTATCTTTTAGTTATTTCTGGCAGCTGTAAATAAGCTGCAGGTGTTCAAAGACGTTTTGAATCCCCATGTCAAATATATACTCCAACCAGCTCCAACTCATTATTTTTTTATACATTAGGTTATGTTTTTATTAAGATTTCTCAAGGTGACCTCAAACCTTAAAGAAAATCTATGGCATAGTTTGAGTGCTTCCCTAAGTGGCAGCAAAGATAACACTTATACAAGGTAGAACTAAATGTAAAGGATCAATACTGGTCTTGTGTATTGATTTCAGGATCACTATATCACATGTGAGCATCAACGAGACTTTCCCATGCCCTCTCTAGGTCAGCAAACTGGAATTAGCCCAAAAAAGCACTGATAATTCCCACAGGTAGAGATATATTTCAAAAATGAAAAATGTGCCACCTATGTTAAGATTTGGTTGTTGCACAACTTCCTTAACATAACTGAAATAACTGAGACAAGTGGGTCTACCAAAGAGGACAAGGGCTGTTAAATGCGTGTTGAGAGGGTAGCCTTTGGTGCTTATCCTCCTGTGGCACACTGCACTCCAGCCAAGTATGCACCATCCAAATAAACAACACCATGTCAGCTCTCTGCAACCCATCAATCTTCGTTCATCCCCAAGAGTGTCTTGAGCAGATAAAAAGCTAATCAAACCCTCCGCCATGTAATTCATCATTGGCTGCTCATGAACACTATCTTTAATTCCTTCCCTTTACCACTTGGCAGCATCTCCATTTCTCTGACATCTGACAGCAAAATACATGGGGATTATAAGCGGCATGTAGGCGGGACAGAGTGGGGGTTTTTAACCTGTTACACAGAAATAAGTTGCAGGGGCCCAGGTGCAGGTGCATTAGACTTTTGGGGTACAGTGCAGTAGCTTAGCTGATTATAATGGACATGCTCTGCTGCATGCTGTGGTAGATATATACTTGCTCAGTGTTCTTCCGCTGTAAGAAGTTATGTGCTGACAAGACAACTAATCAAATTCTCTGTAAAGTTATCATTGGTCCTGTTAAGATACATACTTTGATCAATATATATTGAGTATTCTGGTATGAGACCTTTGTAATCCTCTCATCTTTTTATGATTTTATGTATCTTTTTTAAGGCAGTACTTTCATTCTTATGGTAACATTTACTCATGTATTTATGTAAAAAAAAATTATTACCACATGAATGAATCACTGGATTTTTTAAACTCTCTAATATATACATATTATTAGCCTCAAAAGTCCCCTCATGGTAGAGCTGTACTAAAAACTAAAGCAAAAGCATGACATAATGGACTAAGCCATGATAAAAAATTTATATCTAAAGAATATCTAAGTATGAGTTTTTCCTTTTATGTACAAATTGAATTGTGCACCAGAAACGCAATTTCTTACAAAGTTGCATCATCTTCACCTCTAGTTGGATGCGTCTCACACATCACATTCTTTCTAATATTCAGAAACATACGAGGCAGGAACACAAAGGAGATGTTCATTTGGTTAAAGGCAGACTTAATGCATTTGAAGTGAAAACTACATGGCCTGCATACAGTATTTCTCCTCTTTGACAAAAGAGATATCATTACAATTGATGTAGGTGCAGGGCATGCAGAGAATAAAAGGGGCCCAGTCCATTTATGGAGATTCAGTTATTGAAGGTTGCCATTACAACAGTGGTGCAATCCCATTTTAACCACTGAATGAATTACGGTTATGCTACGCATTCAAATTGAGGGGGCAAAAGGTGGCTGATGCCTGTAAATCACTCTGATTTTGTATTTATTCCTAATGAATATTTGTGGAACCATGGCTTCTAACCTCACTGGAGACTCTTAAAAGGGAGGAGGAAAATCATTTTATGGTGAATTAAAGGAAGATGGAACATTTTATGTTTTGACCATTTCAGAGTGCTTGCCCGATGCTATGGCATTTCACGGTGTGTTGTCTTTGCTCAATTTTCCAATCCTCTGATGCTCTCAAAAGAACTAATGATCAGTGCAGCAAAGCTCTTGATCTTTTTCAGGACCATCCCCTGGATTTTATGACTTTAATCTGTGAGCCTTTTATGGAAATATTTTACCCCAATTAATTTAAGGGAACAATGAGCGTTTTCACTGAGCAGTTCCCTTCTTCGTCTTTTTATTGCATTCTGTTTCAGCTTTGGATATAAAATTAATTTGCAAACAGTAGGGTGTCATTTTATTAAAAGGTGTCACATTCATCTACCTGTAGTTTCTCAAAAGCTTCTGGGAGTAAAGCCTTGGATACCTTTTTTTTATGGCTTAGCATGGTGATATGAATGTTGATAGCATGCACACCAACTTTTGTGTGTTTTCCTTACATTTTTCAGTTAAGATGATACAATTGAAGTTTTAGGCTATTTTTTGTCAATTTCTTGTCCTAAATGCAGACTGTAGATTTTCACCTGTCGTGTGGTAATTCAGTATATATATTGTTTTGGTTCACTGGCTTCTCTCCACTTGGCTGATATCTTCTCAAAGTAAAAAGAAAGAAATGAAAGATAGCATGAGGGCTATCTTTCTCTGGAGACACACTTTAAAGTCATGCCCCTGAAATTCAACCAGTGTCTAAGCCTCTATATGTGACAAATGGAAATTTTGACATTTCTGTAGCTTTACAATTCAGCATTGTATTCTGGTCCTTTATGGAATAAAAATGTTTCATAGCTGCTATCTAACAAAGTCAGCAGGTGATATGCAACAAATTAAAATATTGTAAGTTTATCATTTAGATGTATAATGTAGAGGTTAATGTGACCTGAGGACTACTTCAGAGTCAAAGTTTCATGTGGATTTCATGAGAGTTTGAAAAAAATCAAGCAGCCTCAAGTATGTAATAGAGAATTAAATTACCTCTGTCATTGTAAAGCTGGCAAACCAAAACCAAGTTTTTCAAAGGGAATGATATATTGTCTTGGTTAAGTCATTACATTTTATTTTTTTAATAATAGACAAATGACCCCACAACTAATGAAATTATAATCAATAGAAATTGAGATATAAACATTACATAGACCTCAATTTAGTTACAGCACATCTAAAAATGTGCTTCAAATGCAGTGTTGATGTCTCATGGAGGCCATTTGTCCCCAACATTATAATTGGACTAAACTTTGCATCACACACAGACCCCGAAATATTTATCAATTGGAAACCATTCTGTTCTGCCATTTAAACAACACCACGTCTTTGATCTTGGTGCAATTTCCCCCCAGTCAAAAACTTTCTGGTCCTTTCATCTGAGCAGAGGCTGAACGAAGAACGCTGTCTGGAAACAGGTGTTCTGGTTGTTTGATGTTAGCCTGCGGTGGTCCGACAGGTTTTGAAACATGAAGCAATCGTGACCCCATTCTGGAGAACCACAACACACTTTCCCCTCCTTCCTTTTGGATAAGGCAGCCAGGTGCCAAAAATACACACAGCTGTGTTGAATAAAACATATGACACACTGACTCCCTGACTGATAGTGGGACAGAAGGGGCCACCCAAGGGACAGAGGGGTCTAGACTCACTGCATATATACACTCAACTCATTACCCAAGTTAATGAGAATCTTTGTGCAATGTCTTTTACTGGGACGATGCTCAGCCTTGACTGCTGCTGCGGGGGAGCTGTCCTGTTGGCTTTGGTGCTGAATCCTACTCTGCCCCTGCATCTTTGGTTTTTTAAGCATTTAGCCTCTGCTCTTGTACTGGGTAGGCAGAGAAGTTTCTTGTGCGCTAAAGGACAAAAAAGTAGTTGCTTGAGCCACTTGAACATAATGTTTAAAGCTAATACTTCTGATTCACCTACTTTCAAGGAAATATATCTATATTTTTCAACTGGAGACAACAGTTTTAAACCCCTTTATGTAAAGATTTCATGTCCTCTATCTATGTTAGAGTTGATGTATTTTCAGATTAAAAGATGATGAGAAGATGCTGATACTAATTAAAATTTTATTGATTCTAATAATCTGACTCCCTCTGATTATTGGTTTGATTATTCATCCATCTCCCCACTGATTGTTGATTACTTTCTGATTTTTTTGAGAGAAAAAACAATAAGTTTCTGGCAATATCCCCAGAAGATCATGAGTCAGTGCTTCATTACCTTTTCAATTGTGACCCTTTAAGAAGAAATAAAGCCCACTTGTGACACTCACTCACATTATGCATGTGTGTGATCATAAACCACATAATTTTATTTTATCTGTTTCACTTTTAAAGGCTTGAAAAGACTTAATATCCAGTCTCTAAAAGTAGTAACTATCCAAATGCTAGGCCAAAATCTCCCGTTGCTTTTCAACTTGGTTGAGATCACATCATTTTCATACTTGTTTAACCATTTATTGACTCCTCGTGCCCTGTATAAAAGCATCTGAATGCATTATGTTTCTCCACTCATTGAATCAAGTCTTTTCTCAATTTACATTCAGAGGCTGCGCACATATGGTATTAACATGCATCACAGGGGTTTCAATCATAAGTTGACATGTCTAAATACAGGGCAGATCCAATGGATCAAATTCTGAGTCATTTTGGGATACAAATGGCCACATTCTTTGAAAGTTGTTGAGGAAAAAGGACAACATATTATTGACTCTAGATGTGAAAATTTTTCAAGTACAGTAAATAGAATCCAACATGGTTCTTTGCCTCTCAAGTCTCAGTCTCTCTTAAAAATTCTTTGATTGATTGCATTCCTGTATTCTTAGCAACTACTTTTGATCCACCATTTAAGTACAACAACACAACTCATTTTCCCTTTGCAAACGGAAAGATGTGGGAGTTTATTTGCATGTAGAGCAGGTAAGTGAGATCCAATCACGTGCAGACACTCAAAATGCATATGGGGATACACTGAAATGGGTGCTCAGAACTTTCCACTCACAATCTACTCACCAAAAACAGATGTTTAAAACAGATGTTCTTATTTTAAAGCAAGTCATGTGTTATAAAATATATTATACAGACCAGATTCACAAACTTGTTTAACCTGATAGAAGGCATCTACAGACTTGAGGAGAACAGTCTCACAAGAAGTGAGAAAGTAGTGCAGTTTCTTCAAGGTTGAAATAGGACAAAACTCAGCAATACACAGACAAACTGTGTATCAGGTTATTTATATCAACAGGCAAGGAGTCATTTTGATCCACACGCTGGCACACCACCAAGACCCAGTGTATTTAGCTACATCGATTGAACATTTAAAAGACTAGTTCACTGGCTGTATCAGATTACAAGAGCCACTGCCCCCTTAAGCCTCTGAACAACACCAAATCCTGTTTTTAAATAACATAACAAAATAAACTGTTCTTTAGAATTTGGTTAATGTTCAGGATTTGAAACAGAAGAATCATGAAAGCTTAGTATTATACCAATTCTGTTCAAAAATCTGGGTCAAAAGATACTATTTATGTTAAGTTGGCACAGGTCTTAGTTTTTTTTTTCAGTCCATTTAAAGGAATCTGCAATGATGCCTCTGAGGTACAACACCAAGCTCACAAAGTCTGTCAAATAAACATCAGAGGAGGCTCAGTGAAGCGGATCAATGTAGAAAACAATAATTTAGCCTCTGTGGGACCATTTTAACTGACGCTGAATGAATGATATTTTACTCCAGGGGTATATTGTGTATTTCTGGGGTTTTTTTTTTAGCTCTAAACATATTCATCCGGGAAATTCAACAAACTGGACACTGCCCAGTGGATGTGTCTTCCACCATTCCCGGTTACATATGCATCTGGAGAAAAGATTAAACACTCAAAGAGACTGACAGACAAAGTAAGAGGGTAAGATATAACATGGAAGAGTGTAGGAGAGAGGTAGACGGAGGGTAAACAGAAAGCCAGTTAGTATGTAGTGACCTCAAAGCTTGAGATGGAGTCATGAGTCACTGACTATGTTTACTGTACAGAGAGAGACAGTGAGAAAACACAAAGGGACAACATCATTTACTGTCACACCTCTGATACACAGGCTCAATCAGTAACTGGTGATTTGGAGTAAGGGGGCAAGAGAAAAGGGTGTTTTCTTTCCAGAGAGGATAAATTCTCTTGGGAGCAGAGCAAACAGCTTCTCAGAGCCACATAAACTGCAAATACCAATAATGGGCCCTTGAGAAAACAGAACAGTGTGCACATAGTCAAGCCAAATAGTAACTCTAACACCTTACAGAACATGTTTCTGGGATAAAAGTTACCCAAAATAAAATTCTTGGCTTATCTAATTAATTTGCCACTGCTTGACTGGTTAGGGCTGAATTTGCTGATTAAAGTAGAGTATCTTGATTTTGCTTTTTTTAACTTTAAGGCAATTTGTTTTGGTAAAATTGAAATTCATGTGCACCATTGTGAAACCGAGGGCAATTAAGAGATGTTAACAGGTCTCCAGAAATTAAAGTGTCAGCAGTGAAGCAGTTTTTGATGCTTTGAAGCTTGTCTACAAGTTGTTCAAAAACTACGTTGAGATATTCAATTCAATTATCTTTCTTCAAAAACAAACAGAAATGATAAGGTTGGGGCTCAGTCATGTTATGAAGCTGTGTTTCATATGTGGAATCTCTGAGTTGTCCTTGTTCGTCTGATTCTTGTGGTATTTACGGATATACAGATTAATGTGTTGTCTTAAAAGTCTGTTACACATCACTGCCTTGGCTCTCTGTGGCCACCAAACGTCACATCTAAATCTCCAAAGGGACTGCCAGAATTCATGTTGCAGCAGTATCTAGTGGCTGTGATGCCCCATTGCATCCGCTACTTCCGTATCTGCATACCAAACACTCTCCTGGTTGATCATAATGACAGTAGATCCAACGTGCTCACCATAACAGAGTATGTTATATTTATGGTTTCAAAAAAAGTTCACTATTGATTTAAAACAAGCGTACGGAGAAAGTAACAGGTCTACAGCAAGCACAGTGATATTTGTCTTTGTCTGTCTGGTGCTAAAGCCCCACAGGGGCCCTTAGTGGGGTTGGCTGGCCAGCCAGCCAGAGAGGGAGTAGGGGATCCGGAGTTATTGATTAAAGCTTCTCATAATCTGTGAGCAGGTCCAGAGGTGCTGCAGGGCTGAGCACGGCAAGGACATTTGTGTCTACTGGTGTGATGTTCGGACTAAAGGTAGGCCGATTATTTAGGTCAATATCTGGTATTTTGAGGTAATTGGCACCAGCCGATGCTGACTGCAGACATTTAGGCAAAAGTATTTTGGTATTTTTGTATTTTTTTAAATTTTTTGTTTACCTATAGACTTTGTTTATGTTTAATAAAAAGTATAGCAAAAAGTGCAGATAAACTTGAGCAAAACTACAAAAGGCATTTTTTATTTCCAAATATTTTTTGTTTTTAAGTGAATAATATACTAGGTTTAAAAAAAAAAATTTGAATTGAGAAAATTTTCATCTTTTAAGACTATTAAATTGATATATTTTAGTAACCCTTTTGTTGCCACTGAACAGGTTCAGAATCTTTTCTGAAGAGCAAAGGTGGCTCGAGTAGCTACCAAAAAGTTGCTCCCTATGTAACGCACTGAAACAGACAAAAAATCTTGTGCATCTATGGGGCTGTATTTCAGAATTTATAAAGGTTTCTTTTCTATGCCGAATAAAAAATATTAATCGATGAAAACAATGTGCATCTTTGATTTTGGAGTGTGGTGTGTCTTGCTGGCTGACTGAATCTATTTGTTGGTACTGGTTAAAAACATATCCAACAATTGGTTGGTTTCCTCCTTGAGGAGCTATTGCTTTTCTAGATAGTGATTTTTAATGCAATCTCATAGCATCTCATGACATGTCATAACATGTTTTTAGCACTTTTCAATGTATGTCAGCTGGCAGAGCTTTTTAGGGGAAACTCTACACATTCATAATTGACCATATGGCTACCAAGTCCTCTTTTTTTCTTCTGCTGCCTTTGTTGCTGCTCCCCAGCAATCGGTGATGATCCAAAAACCGTCTGTTTTGTTTACCTGGGTTGTAGTCACCTCTTTAATCTATTCACAGCCCCACTGGCATTGAGTACAAATATGCAGAAGGTTTCCACCAACATCCATGGTCATCGTGACTGTGACAACGATCAATTCTGACCAAGGAGGAACCACATAAAATCAGTGCCTCTGAGAGGCTGTTCAAAAATGAGTCTGACAATCTGACTTGACAAAACCCCAAGTTAATTTGTCTGAGATTAAGTTACTGTTGGTCTGCATAAACAACATATTCTTTTTTCCAAAGATAAGGGCAGCTTTTTCCTCTTTGAATAACTTAAATACTGTTTATTTTATATTGTATACTGTGGAAAATGATTGTTCAAACAAATCAATGTATTGTCACGTAAAGTATTTCCACTCTGTTGATTCTACTTGAGCATTGGGACTTACAGTCATGTTTCTTTCTGCCTCTTGCTGCTTGTCTGCTGCTTTCGCGCCCCACACTGCACAGTGTGAAAGTCACGCATGGCAACTATGAGTTGGTAACAAGTACTCACAGCACTCCCAGCTGCTAAATCTACAACAATGCACAGTGTCAACAAGGGGTTTTAAAACTCAACTCGTCAACTCGTCAACTATTCTGTAGAACTCATAGATACCTCTAGCGGCATTTAGTTCTGTCTCTAGCCTGATAACACGATGCAGGCAATAAAAATTGTACTTGTGCTGCAGATTTTATTCCTTTCCTTTTTAAAAGTAACAGTGTTCATTTCTTTCGTTCTTTGCGATATGACAGTTTACAGATATTTAGCCAGGATAGTGGGACCACTTTTAATTGGAATACTTGTCATTAATGGCAGCAGCCTCAGAGTTTGTTTTGCAATGCACAATGCATGCATAATCCACATTTGTAAGTGGCTGCCTCTTCATTAAAAATGTTTAAGAAATGAATGTGAGGAAATGCATCATTATCACAACTCGCAATCACTAGACCCTACAGCGGGTGCAAACTCATAATCTTAGCCAATTTGCATTTGCAATTAGTGTTAGCTTCAAGGAAAAGATTTGATTGACAGTACTGAAATGTTTTGCCTTGTTGGTCTGATTGGACCCATTTTTAGAGAGAAATCACAGTTGACTTATGGGTAGTGTTTGGTACTTGGCATCTCTTGAGCCATTTTGAGATACTAAAGCTGAAAAAGAATGACAATGTTGTTTGACAGCTTGACCTCTAGACTCCTGTTGCGTCAAATATGTCCAAGAGACAGATTTTTTTTACAGACTGTGTGGCCAACAGAACAGTATTATCTTGACATTTTTACTTTTTTTTTAACTTTCTGGTACAGAACAACAATCAGGAACATTATTCAATTGTATTGCACCATGCCTATCTCTAAGGATAAATCTGAAGATTTTTCTAGCCATGCCAAAAAAAAAAAAGAAAAAGAAAGAGGAAATGAGGTTGCCGGTTTGATAGAATTTTAGAAGAGACCCATACAGACATAGACATTTTTCCTACTTCTGTCTTCCTTTATTTCAGATATTTTTTCACTATTCCTCTCAAGGTTATTCATCTGGCCGTGAAGTCAAAATCAATGGCAACAGCAGGGCAGGGAGTTAAAGGCTTGCACTGAACCTCCCAACTTGCATATGGGACATGAGGGGACGGCCTTGTTTCATTATAAATTCAAGGCCAATGTGTTCTCAGGGAAAGCAGGATGTCAAGGTAATGAGTTAATTTAGGAGATAAGGAACAGCACATGTAATCTCTGAAATTTCACCAGCAGCAAAATGGCTTCTCAAGCCTCAAGCCCATCCTTTCAAACAAAGGGTAAAAAAGTCGCTCATTATCGTGAATAGTCTTAACTCGTGGTTCTCTACAGACCAGTAAATAAGGGTAATCATCCATTCAAAATATGGTAAAGTTTACTCTAAGGCTTCATTGTAAATATCTCATTAAACCCTCTGGTGTGAGTAACAGAGCGGGTTAGCTTAAAATGCTACAGCTTAGACAGTGAAGTGCAGGAGTCAACCAGCTTAAGAGAGCACGATCATTTCTTTCACTATTGCAGACCCCAGACTACCAAGTACGCCAGCATTATATCAAATTTAAGCAGATGCCTAGTTATTATCCCCAAGGGGGCTGGGTTGGCCCCATGGTGCTGTGGTAATGAGTGTTTTTTCGTCTGACTGGGTGGACATGTTTTGGAAGAGAGGCCTCTGTCTGCCCCCCAAGAAGCATGGCTCTGAGAATGAACTCTGCACAGCAAGGGCCTATATGCCTCTGCATTTGCATCATCCTTCTTGGGAGCCCCAGACATGTCAAACCGCTCCATTTTTCAAGGATGAAGGGGTTGATAGATGGCAGAGTAAACAAGAGGAGTGGAAATTGAGGCCACTTGCTGTTATATCTCTCCATCTTTTGAGCTGTGGGCTTATGCTGGTTGTGCTATTATTCCAGCAATTGACTCTGGCTGTGCTGGATAGCAGTTCTCTCAAGTGAAAACATTCCTGTAGATTCCGGTCTAATGCTAGGCAACGTTTTTTGAGCTGCTACTAAAAAGGAGTCCACCTCAAGAAGTAGCAGACAGTAGGGCGACGTAACAGAAGCAGTTATGTAGATAACTAGGGGATCACGTAACACAATGTACAAGACTCACACGTGTCATCTACAGTACAGTGCTAATGGGTGAGGAAGAGCATGGGGGAGGCAGCTGGCATGACAACCTACAGCAGGCAGGAGACTTGGTTGCCATGGCGACAAACAAGGATGTTTGCATCAGAGGCAAATCTCAGCGGTCGGCAGCGGAGGGCACACATGCCGTTCGACTAACAGTAATAGAGAATCGTCGGGGCCAGAGATGAGAAAAGGTGGGGTGAAAGGGAGGAATGCCTTTTTCCTTATCAGTCGGCGTTCCCTCGCAATCTCTTTTCCACGGCAGGGCTGAGCCACACTGTAAGAGGGGGGTTCCTGTCTAACAGGGAAACAAGGACTCACTGGTTCAACAGCTAATGTCATGTCTTGCCTTGCTGTATTAGAGAGAAGAATTAAATCATCGTCACAGTAGGGTCACTTGAAAATATTAAGGCTGTAACGGTGATTATGTGCCTGTGCATTTATTCTGTTTAATCCATCCACAGTGAATTTAATGAGCGTGCAATGACCTTGATTTGTAGCGAAACAATACAGTAATGTGACTGCTCTCTTCAGCTTAATATTCACCCAGTTGACAGAGAAATAGAAAATGGAAAAGAAAAATAAGTTGTACTTCTATCTCTGACAACTAGTCATGCTTTTCAGCACATGTATAAATTATTGTGCTATATTTTAAATCCACCAAGGTCATTTGTGCCGTGGACAGGGCGGTGCAGGGTGACACTGATTTTAATTGCTTTTTTTATCCCATCGTGCCACTGTATCTTGCACACACTGCTGGGTGTCATGTTGCTTTATGACTCATGCATTCTCCAAGGGCGCCCAGAAGCAGTGAGTGAGCCAAGGCAGAGCCAAAAGGCAACTTACTTGAATGTAGTTTTCTCTGTTTCCCCTCATTGTGCTGACATTTTTCTGGGGACACTGACAGAGGCTCTGGAGGATTGTGAAAAGCTGTAAAAACACAATTAGCCTTTTCTGCCATAGATAAGACTCAGCATGATTCTGGAGTAGCGAAAGTGTCATTTTGCACAAATTGATGCATTCGTCTTTGTGACACTCAGTCCAGATACTTAATTTCCCCAAAAACAGCTGCTGTGTTACTCATGAATGGGATATGAAGAATAGACACTAGTAATTTGGATTCTAGGCTCATCTCCATGCTGACACTTACACTGTCAATACAGAGTGGCTAAAGCAACAGGGGACCATAGTGGAGCACCTCTAATCTAATCATTTCAGACAAAAAAAGCTTAACAATGTGAGCCAAAAAGACAATTACACAAAGAACAGCAGTTGGTTAGGTTATTACTGACATTACCCTGGAGGGAAGATGACACATCCTCCTCTGTTTTCTTTTTCACTAAGTCACCCGCTTCATACGAGCATTTTGAGCAGGTGCATCATGGGATGCACACGTGTCCTTAGGGCTGGATGGAAGTGCATGAGGGTTTCAGGTAAGCACAGGAAGAAAGGGATGGCCTTTTTCTGATGCCTTATTGCATTCATGAAACATTGAAAATGTCCTCCAGGGTCTTTTTTATGCTGCATGCCCTTCAGTAATAATTAATCTACTCTTTCATTAGGCAAAGGGGATGTTTTGCCCACTATGTACAGGCCAGGCTGGGGGCTCCGGAGGACAGACACAGAGCACAGGGCAAGGCTTGAGTCCCTCAACAATCCCACACACCCAGATGGTATTTATCTCTAATAACTTCCCCACAAAGCACCTTCAGGCATTGGCAGGAGAATGCTACGGATAGATGATGCGTTTTAACAGCACTAAGTATGAATCAGGATATTAAAAATTGTAAGAGGGCAAAAGCAATTTCCCCCCAAAGGGGATTTTAAAATTACAGCTCCCATACTGGAGGTAAGTTTTACCATAAAATCATTTTCTCGTCCTTACCGATTACAATGGAGCACCTCACTTTTGCCACAATACATACATATATACCTCTATCTGACAGTCATGACAATATTATGACATAAACTTTAACAAAACACAATTTGTACAGGCCATCATAGGTTCACAACAGGCAGTTGAGGAAATCCATAAAAAGATGGACTGACAAATAAATGATGCCTTGTTACTATCTTTTAAATAAAGATTATCCTAGGAAAGACAAACATAAATGTAGTCATTGAAGCAATAATTCACTCTGACTACTCTGGAGCCATTCACTTGCTGTATTTAATTAAGCAAAGTGATGTTGAATCTACAAACTGAGGCAGACATATCCAACACCGAAATGGGTTTTTTTTGTTTTGTTTTTTTGTTTTTTTTGCAGGCTTCATTAGACATTGTTCAGGCTGTGGAGCTGATCCTTTCCGACTGGCTGTGACTTTAATGCAATAGTTCTGACCGGGCTGCAGCTGATAAATATGAATTTAAAATGCAGTGCCGTACAGCTGGAAGAATAGGCTTTGTCACACACAGAACAATGCTCTGCTTCCTTTGCACAAATGTACACACGGATACAAGTCTTTTTCCAATGTGAGATTTCTCACTCATGCTCTGTTAAATTCAGCAGCTTTACACCATGTGATGTTACACTGTCAAACAAGCTGCATTTAAAATTAGCTTACAGAACTGAAGTTGTCACTTGTGAAATGCTGTTTTATATTTTGGTGACATGTTTGGGGGCAAATGATCATTGTGGTGATGTTTGTGTACTACACACCCAAGTGTTCAGACAGTATAAATTTTTCCTGAAAATTCATAAATTCTCTGAGTTTCTCACTGTGAGTTCATTTAGTAAGCTTTCATACCAAATGATAGGAGAATGTTTGAGAAATGTTGCCTGTTAAGATTTAGTTTCATCCTTATCTCCTTTTGTTTTATACAGAAAGCAGCTGTTCTCTTTCTGCTGTTGTATATATGTAGTTTAAAACTTAATGACATTGATCTATGGCTGTTTGTTTTTCTGGTCATTTTCATTTAAACATCAGACTGAACTGTAACTGAGGGCCAGTCACTGAACAATAAATCAATCAATAATCGACTCTGATACAACAACAACTGATGGTGAATATAGAGTTAAACATGTAGAACAATCCCAACAAACAGAGAAAAAGAAGCAAAAAAAAAAGAGAAAAGAAAGCCATTCTCTTCCACCAGCATGAGTCGACCTGAAGTGGTGACAGTGTCACCAATCTGTGCATGTTGCTTCCTAAAGGCAACTACAACGAAACGGCCACACAAGGTTAAATAATAAGAGAGATGCTATTTATAACCTCCATTTTGTATTGTTATCCCGAGCAGAAAAAAACAACAGCCTCATTTTCTCTACTGTCCTGCTGATTCTCTTACACTTACACACTTTCCCTGCCTTAACCTCCTTTCCCTTCCATCGTCGAATAAACTGATCATAAGTGGGAGGTTTTTAACAAAATGCAAAGCAATCCTGGCAAATGCCCTTTTATCCTGACGGCCTTTGACTTTTTGAAAAGTTCACTCAAGATAACTTTACCCAGACAACTTTGCCTGGGCATCAGGCTTAGGATTTTTGGCCTATACTTCTGATAAATAGCTCTTTAACAAGCCAAATAAAAAACATCAGCAGACAGCTGAACAGTTGTTTCCTTAGTCAACATCTGCCCCTGCCCTCTCAAGTTTGGTGAATATATGATAAGAGGATGGGGTGTAGAGCTTTAAAAGCCAAAAAGAAAAAATCCTTTAAACCAAAACTCATATTACACATTTTCCAAGAAGTTCCGGGTGTTGATTACACTCAGTCAGGGTTACTTGAAAACCATCAACATGAAAAATACCCTCAAGGTTTTTCAAAAAGCTATTGCCAACAGTCCACGCTGCATCTTTCTGATTCAGTTAGTGCTCATGAAATGGAGCATCTGCAGAAGCTCCCAGAGAGTATGTAAACATAAGCTCTGCCTTGGGAAATGAGCTGAGGGGTCATTTAGATTTGGGTGGGGGAAAGCATGAAGTGCTCACTCCATCTCACTCTCTCTGTCACCTGGTAACAGTTTGACACACAGGAGCTTCCAGGCTAATGTATTCCAAGCACTGGGCTAAACAGCAACACCTGAGCAACCCGACTCCCCTCCCCTCCTCTCCCCTCTCTTTCTCTCCCGTTGCAATGGCTGAACCTGCCCCCTGAGATATTAGGTAATCCGCGAGCAGGCAAGGGGTGATAGGCTGACAGTCCTTTAACGATGCCTTATTTGTCAGTGAAGCTGCACTACAATCACCATGGATATGCTTGACATGTTTGCAGAGAGTCAGGAGCCATCCTTTCTATGTGCACATGTTAAGCATTTAACTCTTTAACTGTTAACCTGTGGGAAGTGATAAGCTTCCTTTAAAGCAAGGGGGGTTCCCAACAATCACAACAATAGCAGAGATATTGGTTAACATATGGAAGTCAAGTAGCTTTTCAGTTGTATCTACCTACACACTGTAAAGACTCCTGTATTTGAAAAAATACAACAATGAGCAGGAATTTGTTATCACTGGCGAGTTCGTATGATAGATTATCAGCACAAGGTACAGTCAGGAACAAAAGCATGCAAGAGAAAAGTAACAGACAGAGAAGGATGTCTTGTTCCCTGTTCAAATGGCATTACAGCTCATTTCCGAATCAATAGCTTGCCTCTTTCCTCCCTGCCCAAGATAAACCCATCACAACTGAAGGATGGAGGAGAGTGGAGAAAAAAAAAAAAGACAGGGCACCAGAGCAACAGCCGGCCCATTTTATCTGATGGAGAGAGGTGAACAAACGGAGGGATTAGCTTCCATGAGATGAAAGCAGCTGCTTGTCTCCCACCTCCGTTCCCCTCCCCTCCTCTCCTTGTCTCTCCATCCGCCCACACATCCACACGGTGGTCTCCCCTCGCAACCAGAGACTTGCTCTATATGTTGTAGCCGATCCGCTGTCGCCAGCTGTGCTCCACCCTGTACCTACAGCAGTTTCCCAGCAAGCAAGCCAGCACGTAGAGCCTTTCAGTGCACATGGCGATAAAAGGCGCGTCGAAAATGGGCGCCAAAATTGGTGTCACGGAAAAGGGTTGGGAGTTGTTGCAAAGTGTTCTTCCCCAGTGGCACCCTCAAAGGACCCATCCTTTCTGATTATGTCACACAGACACCAATACATTAACTCACATCTACACTGCCACAAAAACACACCCGCAAACCAACAAGAGACACCCAATTACTTTGTAACTTCTGGGTCACCCCAAAGAGGAAATGTGCGCTCTTACCTGGCAACAACAGCACACCTTCAGCTCCAAATCTGCTCGCCCTGACAAGGAGGCACGCTCATCTGGAGTAACAGAAGGGAGTCTTGGAGAGAGAGACAGAGAGAGAGACAGAGAGAGAGAGATAGAGTGAGTGTGTGTGTGTGTCTGTGTGTGAGTGTGAGGCTGGGAGAGAAAGAGAGAGAGAGAGAGAGAGAGAGAGAGAAAGTGAGAGAGAAAGTGAGGTGGAGCCTGGTTTGGAGGAGAGGGAGAGGAGGAGGGAAAGGCTGGATGATGACTCTGTCTGCCGTCTACATAGCCAGTCTTGTGGGAGCAGTGCGGATGGCGCTAGATCATCTTCTGTTTAAACACACACACGGACACGCCTTGTGAAAGGCTGGGAGAAAGAAACCCGAGGGCAGAAAATTGGGGGAGGAGGAGGAGGTGTGAGAGAGACAGGAGAGACTCTGGGCTGTTAAAGCCAGCATCGTCACGCAGCAGTTCCTAGGAATCCCTCCAGTAAGAGGGACACTGCATCACTGAGTCCTTGGCTGTGATTGGCTGAGTAGTGAGGAGACGCCAAATGATGGTGGGCAACGCCGTGTAACCTAAGATGACCCTTTCTACAGATATTAACATGCCCTGTCTGTGTTTCTTACCCCATCTGGTCAGCTGTCACCTTCAAGGAAACTTCAAAAAATCCCCCTCCCCATGGATTCCTGGGATCCCTTGGAGCATGTCTTTGGGTTTGAGTATGTGTATATGTGGGTTTCTTAGTTCATAACAAGCCATGACCTGCCCTTGCACATAAACAAATACAAACACACACACACATGCGCACACAAAACATCCTACAAGAAGCTGTCCATGAAGGGAAGATGATTTCCCTGGAGGAAGCCTGAGTCTGTCAATATAAAAGCCACACAAACACCTGCAAGGCCAATCTTTCATTAGAGTGATTGAATATGTTGTCGCACTGACCTCAAAACCAATGGAGAGGTTGTATAGTAAATATATCTATTTTTTCATACCTTCATAGTATTCCGACATTTCACTAAGGTAAAAAGTTTATGATGGTATTGGTGTGAAAAAAACAAAAATAAAAACAAAAAAAGATGAACCGCTAATGATACTCTTTGTATCAAATTGTCTAGTCTGCAATTCTCTGTGTCTAATATGCAAGTAGCAAACTAAGACAAGTCTTGCTGGCTTTGGCTGGCTCACCTTTGTTTGTGTGGACCAATAAATACATCAAAACAGGTACAGGGGGAATTTTCTTTGTTAGTAGTCTTATAATGTTACTCCCATCACTGGCAGTTTCCACTGGTAGCTTCCATGTAGTTTTAATTACTCGGAAATTATCAATCAAATCCAATGATCAACTATACAGTAAAGATGTTGAAATCCTTCAGCTTCACTATGAGCTGATGTATGTAGTGTGAGTATAATTATATTTACTTTCCTGTAACTGATGAACCTATTACTACATTTAATTGTTATAGAACTTCTATTAAACCCTAAATTATCTTATATAAGGCTTTAAATTTTTTTTAAAAAGCAATGAACTGGCTGAGAAAGTCAACATGTGATACAAGATTCATGAATATGGAAAGTAGCTAATGATGCCATTTTTAGCTGCTTAAGTTGGCACACCAGATTTTCTATTGGCTGCACAAGAAAAGTGAATAAAAGCAGTGCACTTCAAACCCAGTAGAAGAAACCGTCAGGCTACAGAACAAGCAGAGCTCCATTTAAACAGAACTGTTCCCATGATGTGCGAGGTGTTGCTCAGAAGGAGTCCTAAGGGTTCTTAAGCACATAATACATTGTAATCACTTGAGTCAGATGATTAACAAACACCTCAGAATCTACTTGAATTAAGCTGTCATTAGGTATTCTGAGGATTAAAGACCTTTTTTAAAGTGAGCTGTAGTTTTTTTATTTTTCTGTTTGAACATGTCTAATTTATTTAAAACTATGTTTATCTGCAGAGTTTCCTTTAAAGAGGTTAGTTAGCTAGTGGCACAAAAATTGCTAATGGCTTGTCACAGGTTTCAAATGGCCAAGACACCAGTCACTAATATAGATGTAGCTTAGAAAATAAAAATGTTTTGACATTAAGGTCTTGGACTAAAAGGTGTGATGCTGAATTTGATTTTTGTTTTATTACCTAGAATCAGTCTCAGCATTAGGTGTTTAAGCTATTTCTCTCTGTTCGTGTTAGTAAATCACTCTTGCCAAGCCTCCAAGACAAACCAAGAACAAACGGACTGTTTCCACTGGTGAGTCACATACTGAAGCACCCTGTGGTGGTCTCTCTTTAGCCTGTATTTAAAGGTCTCAAGCACAGCTTTGTTTTTTTCTTCCAAAAACCCAGAAATTCAATAGTTCTTTATAGTACAGTAATTCAGTTTTTTTTTATGGTCACAAAACACTTCACAACAATGTGGGCATATTTTGGACAAAAAAAAGTGAGTAAAAAAAAAAATACCACAAGGTCCATCTAATATGGGTTCTGGAGCTTTTGATCCTATATCATGAGCTTCATCAGCAGATGATAGTCAAGAAAAAGATTAAGCCAATACTGCACAGATGTCCAGGGCTATGAAAAAATGGAAATTTAAACACCTACTCCATGGCAAGCTGGCACACTCTACTATTGCAAATGAGGATCATGTGATATGTGTGACACAGTTTCCTCGACTGCTGTTTACAAGACAGGAATAAAGTTTAAAGCTCCAGTGACTCACAATGCCTTCATCTGATTTGAACTGTTGCGCTGTACTCAATTTAAATTTTGGAGAAAGTGTTGTTTTAAATAATTTACTCTACTTTCACAGAAAGTAGGGTCGTCCCTCTGGCTATTTAGTGTACAATCAACATGGCCTTAATGGCAGTTTGTCTTGATATAAAAGAACTCATTGATTCTGGAGGGGCTCCACTGGCACACTGACACTGTCAACAGCAGGAACACCAGCTGCATTCTCCCTGGTCCTGTTCAGAAATAGCTTGGCCCCAGTCATGTCCCTGGCCCAGCCAGCGGCCCCCCAACTAGACAGGCAGTGTGTCTGGCTCAGTATGGCTGGCTCAGAGTCCTCTGATCCTGGAGGACAAAGTTGTCTCTGAGGCCTGGAAATGACACGACGGCAAACATCACCGACCCCTTGCTGTACAAGCAATGTCCTCTGTCACAGAGTCTTTCATCTAATGGGTTCAAAACAAAATCAAAGTGACAATTTTAATCATGTGATGGGGGAAATAATTACAGGGACAATAAAGGACTGAGTGAGTCCCTTCCCCCACACTCCAACATACAGCACATACTGTAGCTGATTACTGCTTGGCTCATTGTGTGATGACAGGGTGCCAGTATGGTTTTGAATATCACCATCAGCAGCCAAGTACTTCACAGACACCTAAGATTTAGCAGCAGTCACATCACAGGTACTAATCCAAAAAATCCAAATCCTTTTAGTGTCATCACTTTTAAATTAATAATAAATTACTACATTAAAAAATATACATACACCGTAAATCTTACTGTACGAACCGTTCATAAGGCTACATATGAGCTTTAGAAACTGCCCTGGCTTATAAACATCAGATAGTACCCTACCTAATCATTTATTGCAACAAATGAATGAGACTGCTCTTTCCGAGGTGTTGAAGCGGAAAACTCCTGTTGTTATTTCTCACAGTAGATGTTATTCCTTCATTAGAAAATGCCCTCTGCCAGTGTTCAATTCATAGTGAGAGAGGTTTGCCCTGTCACGACTGTCAGCACACATGGCGCCCCAGGAAGCCTGGTGCTTCTCTCTCTTGTTTACAGATCGACAGCATCTCTGGGAGAAGCCAGGCGATAGTCTGTGACAGACTGATGGATGCTGTTACACTCATGCGCGACTATGTCAGGCTCCCCATCCCCCTTCACCCACTCACGCCTGCTGCCTGAGGTGAGAATGTGCATGTGGTTATGCATGAAGATCAAGCTTAAAGTTGCGCCTTTCCTCCAAACAATGCATCTTTACGTAAAGAAAAGCCCGATGGGTAAATGGTGGGCGGCTGTCAGCATGTCTGATTGTTAACGACCAAATGACAAGGCTAGACCCGCCACAGATGATGATGCTCAGGAGTGGGAAAGAGCAGATGAGATGGGTGACAACTGATGAGCAGAGGTGACAGGACACAAAGATGCCGAAGGAATCTGCATAGAAATGAGCTCCCCCAAAAAATTTACACATCTCGAGATGTCACTGCAAAGAAAAGAGAAAAAGAAAAAAATACTACTACGCTCAGCAAAAGGAACCCCAGCCTGTCTGAAAGATCACAGCTCCTAGTCATACTCAGGAGAAAATGTCATGCATAACTAACGGTCATCGACTTGTCAATGCTGCTGCATAATAAGTCACATCAACAGTCAGTAGGATGACTCACTGGGTATATGCTCCTCATCAAACGAAAGAATAAGAAAATGAGAAATGGAAAAAAATAAGAAAACTTTTTACAAACAAACAGGGAAAAATCTCTTTCACTTTCCAATAAATAATTAAAAAGAATTTGGCTTTTGAAAATGAATGATCTGGTTAAAACTGGACATAATCAGTGGAGTTGTGGATAAGGCAGTCTGAGCAATAGGCCTGTTAAAATTCAAATTAAGAGCTTAAACTCTCCTAGACATGGCTGCCAATTTCCCAGATCTGTAAAGCGAGTAAACAGCTCTAAGTAATGTTTTCTATGCTGCTGGATGGATTAATCTTCTTATATTGATTTGAACCTATCCCCCCAACACTTTAACCCTCCAACAACATGCTCAAGAAAAAGATGGCAATTAGAGGACAACTGAGCTCAGATTAAGTATTGAATGACAAGAATTTCTCACGTTACATCTTCAAACACACCCTCTGTGATTCTCAATCACTGCAGCAAGACAGATCAATGATGTTCCTCCAATGCTCCAGGGTGTGGAACCTGCTATTTTGTGCAGTTATTATTAAAATTCAAACTTTTGCATTTGCAGAAAAAAATATGTTTTTATTGAAAAATGGCAATATGCTGTGAGCTGAAGATTCACAGCTAGGTCTTTCAAAAGATATTTTAAGTTATCACAAATGTAGAAGGCAACATGAAAATCAACAGAGGTTCTCCTCACTGTCTTCACCATTACTCACTTCCTCTCTTGTGAATGATTATTATCAGGGCTCATCAGCTACTTATTTCCTGTTAAATTAGGCTCTGCTTCTGAAGGTAACCAGATGTGGATTGGCAGTGGCCCCAGTGGAATTTGTCACCTTTTCTTTGCTTCCACAATCAACCGGCCCTGTGCTATGCAACAGGTCTATTAGGTTATAGTATTCTGTGGCTTCATTTACCCCTATTCCAATGTCTGTTGAAGCGGAAATGTTCAGCCAATATTTCAGCTAGCTGTTTTGATGACACATACTAACACAAAAATGGAGGGCTCTGTTGTACCCTCAAATTAGCTGGCAGCAGAGACGGATCAACATCTGTGTAAAAGAGAAAATAATAAGTATAAGGCAACCTTTTATGTCAACTGGCTGCAGTATACCTATCAAGCACTGCACAGCCAGATATCCTATTTGTGACAGAAAATAAACAGAATCCATCGACTTGACATATATCACATCAATTCTGTCTTTATGCTCCCTTATACGTCACACCTCTTTTGTTTCCAGAATGCCTGCATGCTATCTAAAACTTCACACAGTGGGGCAGCATTATGCTTGTGTTGTTTGGCTCAGTGTAAAAAAAAAAAATCAAAGCCAGTATAATGACAGGTTTTCTCTTCTTTCTTTTGGCAGTATTGCTGGGTCTCTGTTTAAAAAGGGCTATTGACTTGCTAATCTGCTTCTTCACAAGTCCCTCCTTCTGCTATCTCTCTCGGCACTGTATTGTTTTTAGCGACAATGCAAATTTCTTATTACACCAAAAAAAGTGACAACATTTATTTATGACAATTTAATTTACACAAGATGAAAATCTATAATTATTAGATTCAATAATTACAATATGCTCATATTTCATTTAGGAAAAAATGTAAAGCTATGCAATGCTCACAAACTCACACAGCAGGTTTGGCACTTTACTAATCCAAGAATCCTGAGGAGGAGTTTGGGAGGGGTAATGTTTTCACCACCACTGAGCCTGCTAATGGTTTCTATTGTTATAGCAAAATTGAGTTCAGGAGATTAGCTTAAAGCTGAGACATGGTAAGGTAATTCCCTAAATACACTCAGTGCATCACTGACTAAATGGAAAACTACGAGCATATCTATACTCTCATGTACACTCAGAGGAGCAGGTGTCTTTAGAGGTGGCTATACTTTATGATAGGCAGTTGAGCATGCTTAGATCATCAATTTTTTGTCAATCAAATTTGTAGATGAAGACTGACGTGAGGTGCAAGTCTGTGGATCTTCAACGTATAATCATCTACTTATAATAAAATCAGCTCAACATGAAGAGCTATGAGTAAAATTCTGTTCACCAAAGCAACACTGATCCACTCAGGGGTCATCCAAGTAGAAGGTGAGCCACTTTCTCTTATCAGTGCATCCAGACCTCCAAACCACGCTTATCGCCCAACTTGCCCTGCAGATATTTGGGCCAGTCATGTGCCAACAAACTCACTCCAGCACATGATAACACCTGTGATTGTATGATCATACATCAACTTGTCTGTCAACAATGTCATTTTCAGTTGCTTGATAAATGGGGCTAGCATGTTTGCCTGTGAGCACATCAGCGTCTTATAGGAGCCAAGATGGCTGCCTGTCTGTCTCCAATTATTGTGCCTTAAAGGTAATGTATTACCTAGCTGCTGGATACACTCACTGATCCATTGCACTGTGGTTCAGTCCCCTGTGAAATGACCTTACACATGAGATCTTTTCTTTGCTCACCAAAGGGCAACAAATCATGCCCATACATGAAAAAAACAGAGTGCATAGTGTGGATATCTCAGGGCTCAACAAAAAAGGATTGTAAAATAAGGGGCAAGTAAAATAAAGGTTGTGGATGAAACTCCTGCTATGTAATGCAAAGTTTTCTGCAAGTTTGAGAGCAATGCAGATAAAACAGGGTAGTTTCTCAAAGACACATTAAGTTTCCAAAAATTGTTGCTTAAGTATCATCACAAGAACTGTCAGCATCTTACATTCGAATTCAAATGAAGAAAAAAATAATTTAACTTCAGCTCTGCCTATGCAACAATCCCTGAATCAATGCTGATTTTCTTTTTTCAAAAACAACAAAAATAATCCTTTCTTCAGCTGAGAAATAAATGGAATACACTCTTCTAAAATTATTGAAAGTAAATTTTGTTTTCTCTTATCACAGACATGAAAGGCGTAGATGAATCTTATTTTACTGTTGCACTCAATTTGAACCATAAAAAAACAATAAATAAAAGCTGCAGTTAAACACCAAAACTGCCAAAAGCTGCTTTTTGGGATGCCTTTGTTTACCCAGTTCTGCAAGGTTACAGCTAGATAACATCCTCACGATAATTAACAGCATTTATACCTGACACATACCGAGTAATGGCTGAACAGAGTAAATTATTCTGTCACAGGCTAAGTGATATCACATTGTTTCAAGGCCAAATTATTAAATCCTTCCTCTGTTGCACTGCAGCCATTGTCACAGTGATGATTTACTATCATATCGTTTCCCTCCAGTGGACCTATTCTTAGTGCGGGTATCATCCTCATCATGTGTTGGAGAGACGGTTATTTTTAGTCAGGTTGTCACGTGATGTCAGCGCAAGAGGAGTCTCACAGCTGTAGGCTACTGGTGGCACATGCAACGGATACACAGCTACCAACCTGGAGCAAATGACAAGCATCCCGTGGATCTCAGGATGCACTAACAAACATCACCTTAATAATTTAGACAGATTTACCAACATAGGCTATTTTTTTAACACTATCTGGTGCTCTGAACAAAGAAAAGTGGCCAGTTTGGTTTTCTACTTTTTTAACTTTGATTAAAATACAAATTTACTGTCATACATCCAACAACTATTGACAACATTTTGACAAACATGTTTTCAAAAAACACTCAGTGGCTCATTCAGTTGTATTGTTATTTTAGCAGCCTGCTAAGGCAATTAGTTGCACTGTGTCAAATGACAAAAAACAGTGTTTATTTAATTATTTGCTTAAAAACAGTTAAACACGTTAACACTGTCCAGTACCTTTGTTCTTCTTTGTGATAAATTATGTAAAACAGGGCATTTGCTTGATTGAAAGTCATTCAAGAAACAATGACAAAGAAAAAAAAGTTTCAGAACTTTTATTTCATAATACTTCAAAGTAAAGAGATTTTTTTTCCTCTAATGCTGGAATCTCTTGTATTATTTTTAATTTATTCAGAAATTTAACCACCAATTAAAATAAAAAAGGAGTGCCTCTGCATTTATTGGACACTAAGGAGAACCACAGGTCTAGATAAGGTAGAGTAATTATGAGGTATCACACTGCAATTAATGTTTTGATCACCACCTGTGTTCTAAATAAACGAGAGCAAAACAATGAGGTATCCATAATGAATAAAGCACATCCATCCACACCTGTGGGGATCAAATTTTAACTCAGAGCCAGAACAATTAATCATAGGATGGCTAAGTAAAGATGACAGGTGCACCTGACAACCTATAATTTTCCTGGGTGGAATTGTCTATAATTTAGCCCATTGCATAACATAAAGAGTCTTGTATCATCGCTGAAATGCACTCATTTAGGTACTTTTTAACCCCTTTCTTAAGAAGAGAGGGATTTGTCATGCCATCGTGCTTGATACAGCTGGTGGTTCTGCCATGTAATTTTCATGTCAGATCATCCATGGTTATCAGTCATTTTCAATTGACTCACTTGTTCCAACTCCCCCACCTGAGAAAAATAGTTTGGCTCAATGGTTTTGAAGAGAAAAGGAAAAAGTAAGGAGGTGGACACACTAGCAAAAGTTAGACTCAGAGGAAGACCCATCATCCTCTTGAAAGGCTGTAATCAAAAACTTTTTCATCTTGAAATTTTTGGCAGAGTCAGAACAGCAGGAGCAATGAAAATGGGAAGTCAGGTGTCATGACAGCACTGAGCTTCCAAAACAACTGTTTACATTATCTGCTTTAGCACTATGCAAGACTGAAGAATGGATTTTGTCGCTGATGTAAATGATTAAAGGCAAATTTGCTGTTTTTACTGGTATTTCACCTGACTAGGTCTTCGGTTCTTTCCTCTGAGGTTTTACTCATTCTGTGCATTTATTTCATTCTCCTGAAAAATCTTCTCCTTGCTGTAATAGAGAAGAGACATTACAAAAGATTTTTTACTTTGCACATTATGGCTGTTAGGCTTTTAGGAGAGCAAAAGCATTGGCTTTGGTGGTCATTTACTACTTAACTAACAGGCATGTCTGATTTCAGTCCATTTTCCAACTGATAGGCCCTAAACCTTTACTTAAAAAAATAAAATGACACAGAAAGAAAACTGAAATCTAGTACAGCCAAAAACTGAATGGGAATCTTTTTTGACTCCTGGGCCCAGTGAAGTGTATGAGGTTGTCAGCTGGTGGTCCATTAACAACATAATGATATGCCATCCCAAGAAACAAGATTAGTTTAAAACAAAACTACAGTATCAGCTGCTAAGAAGTCTTATTCATTAAACAAGTCTGCAGATACAAACCAATGATGATGGATTATTTAATAACTATTCCTAACCATCACATGTTGCTCTGTTTAATTCTGGTACATGCAAATACGCATGACCTTTAGTGTCAAAGCATAGGATTGTGGCTATAAAGTTCATCCAGCCATGCCAGAAACTATATTTTATGTCTTGCTTACCATGTTCTCACAAATGAACAACAAAATTCATATTAAGCACTAAGCAGCTCAGGCTGACTATTCTTCCACCATAACCCCACCAATCACTGCCACAGCATGGACCAGTCAGAGAGCAAAAGGCTGATTGCAGCTCATCAGCCTGTCAGCTGGAAGTGCATACTGAATGGCGTCCATGGTCAAGTGGCTTTCCCTGCTGCCACATTTCCCTTACTTGACTGCAAATCAAGCATTTGTTGTTTTAGTCTTAAGATCAGTTAAGTTATAAAAAAAGATGAGAGAAGGTTGATTATTTGGCATGTCTCAGCCTGTTTATAGCCTCAATTTAAACACAAGAAGAGATGCTGAGAGAGGCTCATCATTTGAAAAGAAGATGAAGACCCACCGAAGCCAAAGGGATATGAGGGAAGCTACTGTAGCACATCACGTGATACTCCTTAGGCTTGGTGCCTTTCTGCAATGCCAGTATAGCTGGGCCTCCTTCCCCATACATTACATGCTGAGCTTATCCTACAGATTTCACTTCTGTGCAGTCCTTGGATCCTATAGATGTACCTCCAAGCATGCACTGCAATCCTCTGGCTACTTAAACAGATTAAAAGTAATGGAAGCCACCTTGCAAATCTTCAGCTTTTTCTAAACAGCTTGAAATAAATGCACTCCATCTCTCTGTACAGCACAACACTTTCACTGCTTAAACTATTTTTTTCACTGTAAAGTGTGTGCTGCTACTGCTGAAGCTATGAAGAACAGACATTGCATGAGGAGCACACTGAAAGAACTGTCAACCATCCATTAGCTACATAAAACAGTGCAGAAATAGAATGATACACCACCTTCAAAGCACATTAAAAGGTGATGAGACTGTCTGTATGCCAAGGGTGCTTTTCTAATTACAGTAAAATATCATAAGGTAATAGCTGTTCTACATGTATCTTTTAATTTTGCATTTTATTTTGGGGGTTCCCAAGTCAGTTCAGTGCAAGCTGGAGTATCATTTTCGCACATCACTTGCTCCAGTTGCAAATAAAGTATCAAACTAGCAGCAAATATCACATTATGCTTCTTAATTATGGACTTTTTAATTAAGGACAGAACTTGTTTTAGGAATACACAGATTACATTTATTTTTCCTACTCATTTAATTTTCCTGCTATCAAAGAAAATGCTTTGAGCAAACAACCTTCCACATAAGACCATGCCAAAGTCCTGATACCAACATTTTATTTTTTTAAAGTAGTGATTTTAAGAATGGCAATGTTTGTGAGACCTTGAAAAGTTGATGGTGACATTTACCTTGGAGAGAACAACTCTGATATCTGAACTGAGAAATAAAATGAGGAAAGAAAGGTGACAGCATATGGATGAGGCGAGGTCAACTGTGTTTATGCACATTATTTGAAAATGCTGATGTTTTATAAAAGAGAAAGAAAGAAAACCACAGTTTGAAAACAAGATTGGTGTTGTTTGTCCCTGTCTGGTCTTACATAACCACTACAGCAATTCAGACTCAGAGAGTTTGAGGAAAACAACCAGAAACTTACAGCTAAGTCAGTCTATCAATGTGTAACCGATTATTTAATGTGAATGCAGACTATGCAGAGTTTAAGGGGGTGTTTGGGGTTATTGTCACTTTCAACAAGCAAACACCAAGCTCAGCAGAGTACAGATAAGCGAGGGTGATAATAAAACATCAGCCCAGGAAGAGATAGTACTTATAAAAGGCTATATAACCAACAAAATCAGTGCTGACAGCGAATAGTGGTAGCACAGACTTAATATCAGCCACGGCAGCAGCAAAATATTCACCACATAATAATGTATGCTCAAAATAAATCTGTTCTTATGAAATCATATGGGTTGATGAGGAGATAACTATCAGTACTAGCAAACTGTGTATCTTGATGCCATGACTGTTGCAGCAAAGTACTGTATATCTGATGCTAAGCATAAATCCACTGGTTACTAAAATATTTCTGTATTTATGACTACGAATATGTCAAAGCCCAAAGGCTTTGATGATAAAGTAACTTTTATATTTGACTAATATCTTGCTAGCTTAACTTTACCTCTTGATATGAGCCATAGAGCAAAACAGAGTGATGTCAATAATGACGCAGCAACTTTCAGTTAGCTAGCTGAGGTTTAGCTTGACATTAGCTAGGTGCTTCTTACTAATATAAACCAAACACACAATGGCAGACAGAATGCCAGGAAATACACGGTACAAGTTCACTGTGTTAAGAACAATCTTACCTTGGTGTTGTAAAGCAGCTGACCGCATAGTAAATCCTTTTGGAAGAACCGTGATAAAAAAGATAATTGTAGCACCTAGCTTACAGCGCGCCGTTGACAGCCGTTGACAGTTACCGTTAGTGGTCCGCACTTGGCGAAGTTAGCTTGTTAGCTAGTTAGCACTTTCACCAACTAGCGTAGCTAGCGAGTAGGCTAACCGTTGTTAGCAGCAGAAAAAGTTGCACAAACACGGTTATTTCCTCCAGAAAGCTGTTCCAAAGCAACGTTTCTACACTTCAAGATAGAAAAACTTGCTAAATAAATTAAACAAAATTAAAAACAGCCATTACAGCAGGTGTGTCCATCTCAGTTTACAAAGACAACAAGGCGGAGCATTTCAGCGGGCGGGACTTAGATTCCTAATCAGGACAGGTGCTTGAGAAATATATGATAATCCCGTGTTGCCAGATTTTTCACTCCATTCACTAACCTCAGTTAATATTTTATTTAGAAAGTAAAAATTATTTAGGGAGGATGGTCTTGAATTTTGCTACCTTTTGACACACCATAACTGATACAGAGGGCTCCCAAATAACAAAGTTTTTAAAATTAAACTACATATTTTGTTCTTTTCACAATTATTCATCATCATCATTATTATTATTACTTAGTTAGTCCTGAGTTAAAAGTTTTGTAAAAGCTGCTCCCATGAGTGACAATGCCTATTGAGAGACTAATAAAACAAGACACCAATGACAAGTCCTATCACAAAAACACATGCAACATCTAAAAATAAAAATAAATGCTTTTATAGTAATTGTGTGGATTTTAGGCTCAGATAAAGCTATTTAATGTCAGTCAATCTGTTAACATGGCACCTGAAGAAGCTCTGGCTTCACTCTTTTGCAGCCCTTGCATTATTCAAGTTCCTATTTCTTACCAATAACCAGTGATCAAAGCAGACAGGTGCAATTGCAGGTGGTGTAGTGGACATACAGTGTCTGTAAGGGTAAAATAATGTTCACAACAAAGACCTTTGAGGCTCTCACTGTCTTTTATCTGGCTGAGGCGAGAGATAAAGACAGAGAACATGCAAGAGAGCGTCATTACAAATCCATCTACACTCTTTATCTAATCACTAATGGCTTTTGAGAGGAGTTTTAAAACCATCAGCGTTGCTGTTTCACAATGTTTCCCACAATATCCCCCTCGCAGCCAGCCATTATGTAAACTAGAGTACAAAATATGCTGTTCGAGTCTTTCCTTGCCCCCACTGTCTCTGTCATTCCATATGCCACAGTCAAGATGACCTTTTTCCAGTGATGGATGCCAAAGTTACAGTGGTCCCTTGTGGATTTTAACATTTGATGTGACAGCCAGATTTTTATTCAGAAAACACATCAAGAACCTGTCAAGATGACCCCCATACGTGAAGACTGTTATAAAAAAGGACAGACAATGGCTGTATAATGCCAAAGTTAGGTGTAAGAGGTAGGCCAGCTGTCTTGCTTTCCCTTTCAGTAAAGGTCAGTTTATTTCACATGCCTTCGTGGAGGCTACTTCATACCAGCCAGGCACTGCTTTTCCTGGATCTATACCATCGTGCGCCCAGTGGATGGTTCCTGCCAGCGTGAGATCATGGGTAGCACCACGTGGAGAGTGACCTTTTCAGCCATGTGTCACCTGCCCACGAGGCTCCAGGTGGCCGTCAAAAAATAGCATGTCTGAATGCTCCAGTAGAGCAACTCAAGAAAAAAATAAGGAAAAAAGAGAGATGATCGCAGCAAAAGTACTCGATCACAAATAGACACTTATTTAATTTTTTATTCAGCAGTTGGCGAGTGTTTAGATTTAAAGGAAGCATTTAGACAGTTGGTGTTCAAGCTGCACAAGGCAACATTTGGCAGCAGCGAGACAGGCCCTGTTGAGTCCAGTTCAAGTTTGCTTTTTATAAAATTTATTCTTTAATGGGACAGAAGAAACCAAATTGACATTTTCCTTTCTAAAACATTCATGTGGTTTTCTCTTTATGTTTGCCTTCTAGTTTGACCATTAGAGCCACAAAAAGGGTAATTTCTCTTTGATGTAGACTTTGCTCTTGTGCTCTGAATTAAAAACATTTGAATTAAGCTAGTTTTTGGAGGACATATTTCCTGTTTTTTTATTTTACCATGACCTTATTTTTAATCTACCTTCTGTATAGATCCCACACTAAATCAAAACAACTAATTGATCCATTTATACCTACATATCTTCCTAAAATATTGACAAATTAAACTGAAAATAGGAAATATGCTAATACTTAAAGCCCATGTCCACCAATTTATGGGTGCCTCAACGACTCTGACATCAATCAGGTAAAATTTATGAATATTAATGAATTGAATTAATGTAGTAGAAAAAAATATCTGATAAAATGTTGAAGACAGAAACTTCAAATAGAGTGCAAGTGTTTGAAGGTGTGCAGGATATTTTTATTTTTTTCACAGTTTCTGATCAGTAGCACCTGTACATATGACTTCTTGGTGCACAAAAGCATTTCATTAAATAAAAGGAGGTAATCATTAAATTTTTTTCAGAGTGTGACACACACGTTTTTATAACAGGTGTGCTACTTAAAAAGTATTTCTCAAGTGAGGGTGGAAGGAAATATCTTAAAAACATGCATTTAATGGGCTAAAACACCTAAATCCATCCATGTGGTCCAGCATACATTAATAATAATCTTCAAGCAACAAGCCTTGAAAGGGGGTTTCCAGGCATTTAAGGTTCAAACCCTCCAGGACTGAGCATCTTCTGCTGCATTCACATAAAAGCTAACGGAGATAATTGCCCTGTTAGGACTTCCCATGAAGTAAACTCCCCATCGAGCTGCCATGGGAATGATCATGCATATATGGATGAACCCTGCACTCCTCCTATTCTGCAAGTAACCACCTGTGTGCTGTCTCTCAATGCATGTGCTCCATAGAAAGGGCGGGTAGCTGTGGGTGGTGACGACTGACTGGATGAATGGGAGGACAAAGAGGCCGGAGACAGCTACATTTGAGTGTTTGACAGCCATTTTGCAGAGTAAGTGTAGATGACAGATGGATGATTAGTGCATGTGTCTGTCTAATCCATCTGCACAGAGTCTACTCACACTCTGTTTACATATTGCAGGATGGCAGAGAGAGGTGAAACTCCAGCCACTTTGGCTTTTCACACCCCAAGGATTCACCAGAAAAGATTATTTTTGATTCTCAGACAGCACGTTTGATGATGCTTGCATGTGTTTGTGTGTCCTTCTCAGGGGAAAGCTCAGAATGAGACTCTGCTCAGGGCTGAACATGCACCTCTGCCTCTCCCCTGCTGACTTGGTAGTGCTGATGATGATGAGGAATAGGAGGAGGTGGAGGAGGAGAGTGGGAAGGGACATGTGTGTTTGTGTGTGTGTTTGTGTGTATGTGCCGAGCAGGAGTTGTTGTTTTTTGCAGGCATCCTGAGGCAGGTCCCCCCTCTTAAATCACGCCACGCTACAACACGAGAAACAACAGCAACAACTTCTCCAAGGGAGGCCGCCGCTGTCATGGTAACAGCGTAGAGTGACCTTCAGAGGCTGTTGATGCTCCCCAGAGCCGCCTCCTATTCTAGTTGGCATGGACTTTGTGAGTCATCAACAACATTCAAATTCACATGCTCCCTCTCTAGAGGTTTGGGGCTTATTAAAATGGATGAGCAAATGGGGGAAAATGATGGGAAAAAAAAGGCAACAACTGAATTGAACTAACAGCATTTCCAGCTTGTGCGACATGATTTCCATAACAAATCTATCCTAAACAAAATCCATCATAAATGAGATTATGATAATAGGGCATGTGGGATCAAAGGGTGTTGTGTCCCACCATTAATCCATCAATATTTACATACAGCAGTGTGAGGATGCAGGCTGCTGAGTGACAGTAATCTAAAATGTTGCACAGGAAGTGCATCAGCCGACTCAGGAGGAGCTCCACTGAAATTACTCCCAACAAACCACAGGTGGAATAAGACATGCAGCTTTGTATGAGGAGGATGTGGCTGTGGGAACCCAAACCAACCTCTGCCCACCTCATACATTATGAGGAAGCTCCACCAGGAGAGCCAGTCACCTTGGATCACTGAGCACATAAGCCTGTAAAAAAGTACACATCAGAGCCATGATAGCCTACTGTATCACACTGACAGGTCACAGGCTGGGAACACTGCCACCCACTGGGCGAGAGCAGAAAGTCAGAAACTTGCCTCTGTCTTCTTCTGGTTGGCTCTTTGGCTAAGTTTTCTGGAGCCCGAATGCTTGTTTATCTTAGTACAGTTCAAATAAATGATGCACTCAAAAAGATAAAGCATCGATTATGTTTTCCAGCAACCATTAAGAGTCTGTGGGTGGCAAATGTAGAGCAGCACTCTGTCATCACATTTATAGTAAGTGTTAGTCATCTATCCTGGTAGTCAGCGCTTTGGCATTTTGTGCACAGTGTGATGGTTTGATGCATTCTCTATGTGTGTATATGTGTGTGTGT
>JAQMCX010000037.1:9161722-9234909 GCA_029814765.1 Acanthurus leucopareius | reverse complement strand
GGCATTTTGTGCACAGTGTGATGGTTTGATGCATTATCTATGTGTGTATATGTGTGTGTGTGTGTGTGTGTGTGTGTGTGTGTGTGTGTGTGTAATGGGGTGGTGGTGGTGGTGGTGGCTCACAAAGCACTAGACACAATTTTTGTAAAGATTGATTGGGATACACACATTGTATTCTGTTGCCATGGCAACCTCCAGGGGATGGGAAGAGACTTTTTTTTTTTCTTTTTTTTTTCTTTTTTAGGAACAGACGACTTAATTCCCGAAGGAGGAACGAGCCACCAAAGTCTGTCATCCTCTGCCTTTGCCGAGAGGGGGCTTACCACTTTCCATATGGTGTGTGTGTGTTTGTGTGTTGGTGTGTTTGTGTGTGTGTGTTTAGAACAAATTGAACAGGTCTGCTGTGCTGCTGCGGTTGGTTACCAGCGTCCATGTGAAGCTCATGTTAATCAGACTGAGAGCTGTGCATGTTGGTGTCTGTTGTTTTTCCTCCACAGGACGGAGTCTCAAGGTGACAGGATGGCGTTCATGCTGCATTTAAGGCACAGCATGAAACATCTGGCACCGAGGGTCAAACGATCAAAACAGAAAATCAACGGCAGAGTGTGATGGTGTTGTAAAGTTGTGTTGGATTATGGGAAATCACAAATTTCTCTGGGTTTGAACATAGTTGGAAACATTTGGAAGGACGTAAGTTTTTTTAAGATATTTATTATGGAAATGTTACTTAATAGACCTTTAATTTCCCTCAAAGAGAAGATATTGATCTTGTTACTTGAGCACAGTTTGTTTCTGTGCATACAGTTCATAGATTGGGAATTGATTAACCTGAGGAAAACAAATTCTCTCCCATTGAAAATATTTTTAAGTCTAATTTTGTGCAAATTTCAAATAAAATGTTGAATACGAGAATATTATATCCTAAATATTTTATCCAAGGACATAGAAACTCTACACTGAAGACCTGGAACCAGAACCATTCAATTTGTCAAAAACAAGCATTAATGTCATTCTATTCTCTACTTATTTCTTAATCAGATGCATGTTAAAAGCCCAAACTGTTTTTAGCAATAAAAAGACAAATGTTTATTATGTTGATCCTCTCAAATAATGAGGTAAAGCCAAACATGACTTGCACTGCATCCTTGCTTGCATACTTGAGCCATCCATCTGTCCATTTCCTAACAGATTCACTATTTTAAAAGGAAAATGATGTAAAGAAAAATGCCTCAAAGGAGATTTAATTACAGACGTTGCTGACTATCATCAGAGGTGCTTTACTAACCTTACACCTGCCTCAGGGTTCTTCAGCCTTTAGGGCCCTTAAAGCTCCTAATTCATTGTATCAGTTGGCTTATGATTAATTGCAGAAACGTGTGCCTTCTGGAAAACATTCAAAAATAAATCTGTAATAAACGAAAATTAATTGGGGCCCACAGTCTGACTTTAACCTGAGGCCCCACAGCAACGTAAGCTGGTTGTGATTATCAGCTGTGGTCCAAAGGACAACACAACAACAACAGATATTCAATACAAAGCAAATATTACAACAAAACAGAAGCAGCATATAATTATTGCACTCAAGTAAACTGGGGAAAGTATTTGTCTTATTTTTAATTTCAAATGTAGACAAAATTCAAGGTCCCCTGCAAACAGTCTCATCCAGAATTGCTTTGTGTTTATTCTCCAGGCTGCAGAGTTTCCTCATGAATACTGACGTTCAAATCAAAGCCGGTTTCTGTTTAATTACATTCAGAATTAGTTTTATTGTTGCAGATTTTGCCTTTTTTTGTGTGAGAAAGTTGTTTTTCTTTATTCTACCCCTCACAAAACAGCATATTTCTACTTTCTACTTCCACAAAAATAGCAGAAATATGCTGTTTTCTAATAAAATCAACCAAACATCACCACCAAAAAGTATATAATTTAAGCCAACAGGACAGAACGGACTGAGCTGAGCCCAAAGATTGAGAAGAGAGGATGAAAAGAAAGTAAAAAGGGAACGAACAAGTGGAAAGCACATCCAACGGGCCAAAGAACGGAGCAGAATATGGGTTTGTAGTGTCATTTCAAATAGGTGTCTTTTTTAGGATAATGCCTTAAGAGGAGTTGAGAGTGGAGACAGGAGTCATTTTGGTGAGAGAGTGATTTGGGTGACAGCTGCAGTGATAAAATGGGCCAGATGGGAAAAATAGAAAGTGTTCGGATGTGCTTTACAGCAGCTGATGATGTAAAAGCAGCCGGAAAAAGTAATAATCACTTGTCAAAATGTAATAAAATGTCTTCTAAATGGACTGAAAATGAAAAACAGTGTTTATATATTTTTTTTCCCAGTGAGTAATTCTGTATTAGCAGCCAAACTTTTACATATTACATTAATTTGTATTATTTACATCATTATTACTATCATTTATTCAGATGTTTTGTCATTTTAAAGGGTTATTTTATCATATTTTGAAAGGCTGTTTCAATATCCAGCTGTTTCTTGTACAAAAAAAAATCTCTCCCCTCTATTTCCTCCACTTCAACATTTCCTCTTACAGCTTTATAAGTTGAAGCTAAAGAAGAGATCAAAACATTGAAAACTTTTCCATTACTCTGGGCCAAATGATTTAATTTATGCTGCTCTGTAAATGTCATGCCTTTGACTGCCATTAGTTGATTCCTCTCAGTTTTTGAACTGTATTAGAATCCCATTGACTTTTACAGGGCATTTCAACAAAGGGCAGCTCCACATGTGGCCCCAGGTGTTGAGAGAAATGCATTCGAGGTGTCTGAAGTCTTGTTATTGCAGCTCCAGCTCCAACACGGTGATGTTTGTCTGGTCGAGCGACGTGACTTCAAAAAGCACTTTCATGGAGGAGCAAAAGAGAAATCTGCCCAACTTGAAGGAGACGGTGAGAGATTGTTGCATCTGCTGGAGGTTCAGTGTGACATTAGGATGGTATGGAAGGTCTGAACGCAATCATTTCCCATCAGCAAGGACATTTTAATTTGAATAGTGGCTTTAAAGTGCCACCTTAGATATCTCGTAGTTCTGAGATAATGAGGTTTTAAAAGGTGCTCGGGGAAGGTGCATGTTATTTTCGGGCTGCTGGTGGAGAAAATGGGCTGCTGTGATAAAGTAGAGCAGAAGGAATAGGCGCAGGAAATTGCACAAATATGTCCAGAATCGTTCCATCCATCCGTCCTCGCTCTTTCTGGCATCCTGACCTCTGCCATCCTCCGTGTGGATGAGTGCCTCTCTGCACCGGGGACCCTGGAGATTGAAGAGATTGGCCGGAGAACCGAGAGCATGAAACCAACTGATAATGAAATATGGCTGGGTTTCTAAAAGGACAAGATAAGGCCTGTTTCTCATCTCTGTCCCGACAATCGGCCTCTCAGGATCTAACGCACTTTGTGGGGACAGATGTGTCTCCTCACAGCTGTACATACAAACAAAAGCAGACTGGACACATGATCATCCTCACAAGCCCTGCTGAATTTGAAAAATGTAAGAAGACAGAAGTGCAAATAAAATATCGTCCCATTAAAGCCAGCAAAACTTTATTTATATAAATGTGTCAGGAAACTTTTTTTTTGTGGTCAGAGTTGAACATCTGCAGGCTCCAGACTGATTTTTACTTTGTTTATTTGACTTTTTAAGGAGTTTGTTTTACACCAGCTCTCCATATCTATGACAGAACACAAACTCTGGTCAGGATTCCAGTTGTGACACTTTGAAATTATGAACTCATGTAACATTCAGGGCCACAGAAAAAACATTAGGGATAAATAAATCGAAGGACACTAGACTCAGTAATATGTCTGTGAAGATGTCTCGCCTCTAATCCAAGGGGCTTCATCACGTCATGCTCGTCTGGTTGGCTGGTGGAGATCCCTGGTTTTTAACCTCTGTGGAGGTCTTCAAAAAGACAACGGTGTCTAACGATCGTTAGTGCTCATAGGTGTGGCTCAGGTAGGGCTCCATTCTGTTGTAACCACAGTTGTTGGAGTCACATGAGGCCAATCGTGAATGACGGTCATTAGGCTCGTCAGGGTCCTCCAGAGCTATTTGTGAGTGACCATTTTTCTTGGAGGCTAAGTTGTTAAACCTCCTGGGTAAGGATGAAAGGGCGGCATTGTAAATGGATGGTTTACATAGATGGCTTCCTTTACTCCTCTTTCAAACCATCTGTCTTCCCTGTCTGAAATATGTACATTGCTCTCACTAAAGGAATGTGCCGTCTCCTTGAGGTGTAAATGGACAGCTGAGTCTGGACCTGAGGTGTCAGCCCTTCTGTGTTGGGCCATACGTTTGTGTAATATTTGTTTTGTTTCACCAATGTATAGATCATTGTATTCTTCGCTGCATTAGACAGCAAACACCAGGTTGCATTTCTGTGTATGTGGAGTACGGTGTTTGGGGTGTACCAATTTCTGCCTGAATGTGTTGCTGGATTTGAAAAAACACAGGTATGTGGTGTGAGTTAAAAATCCTTCTGAGTTTCTCAAACACCCCCGACACATATGGGATAACTATGTTGTTATCATAGGTCCTGGAAATCCTTTCTTTATGAATACTTTTTGCAGACAAATTACATTAATGTACAGTAAAACCAATAATTCACTGAGTGATAGAGAAACACTTCTGGTGCTGATTAAGCTTTCAGAGGACTGACAATCTAACCAGCACGAGCAGAAATAATCAGCCTTTTGTGACAAACTAGAGGCATGTAGATGTATATTATCTTTGCACTCTGTGACTATTCCAAAGGACAGACTGTACATCTTTTCATAAAAATGCTAATAGGATTATTGAGAGAGCCCTCCAGCACTCTCTATCAGCCGAAACAGGCCTTTATCTGGAAATTTAGTCAAAATTAGTGCTGATATGCTTCCTGTATCGATGCTTCCCTCCTCACTTTGTCGGTAGGTGAGAATTTGTGGGGTGGATGGAGGTCTGATGTCTGAGGATGGTGGCTTTTATACAGTGAGTGGCAGGTTCATCATGGATGTGTGTGTGTGTGTGTGTGTGTGTGTTGAGAGTTCGGTGGAGGAAGTGAACCCCCCGTGAACGTCACATTGCATTACTGACTCAGCTGCATGGTATCATCACATCAAATTAGTCTTAATGAACACAAGCGAGTCGACTGAGGAGAGAGATAATCAAACTTTTATTACATGTCTTAATCTTCTGTACATGCATAATGTAACGAGAGGAGAGACGGGATCTGTGATGTCTGTCTGCGAGGGGGCGATCTCTCACCCAGAATATGTGAATGTACGAGGAAGAGTTATCTACCAACAGACTAAATCCTACGTATTAATTTCAACACTCGCTGAGCGACTCCTCAATGGAATAAAATGATCTAAATACAGAAAGTCAGAGAGCACTACCAGCCAAGCCTGTTCCCTTGAGTAAACAAAAGAGATGCATTTCGAATAGTGTGTTCCTTCAGTTCATTTGGTTGTCATACAGAAAAATGCACCGTAGCTCACTCCACACATCTTAGATGCCATAAAAAGAGCAGCTAAAAGTCTATCAAATATTGCAAAGACATAATGTGTAAACAAATTACTGAGAGCAAAATGCTTTTTAAAAAAGACTCCACATATATATATATATATGTATATATTTATACCAGGCATGGGTTTCACCCTAAAACATTTCATCAAGGACAAGTGTAATACTCAGATGTTAAGGCTGAAATGCATAAAGCACATAGTTGGTATAAAGTCTTGCTTGTGTTACTTTATTATTTAGATCGGAAGGATTTAAAATACAGTTTTCTTCATTTAGGTCTGCAGGTGCTCCGTGGAAACAGAAATGTACCAAGAAATTATTAGAAAAAGTAAATCTGGCACTAATTTTTATTAATAAAGAACCGGCCTTTTTGCTATTTATTTAAGAACTGACAAAATCTCACATGCATTGCAAGGCACTTTGCCCACTTTGGCTGATGGTACTGTAGCAGTAATTATGTTGAATTTGGTCCAAGAGTTCCCAGACAGAAGCTCCATTGTTAAAAGTTCACTGATGAAACTGCACTCAGACACAATTCAAACATTTCAACACTGGAGATCTTTTCAGAATTTACCTGGGTGGCTGCTGCTGCTGCTGCGCACAGACATTAGACATAGATTTTTTGTTTTTTTAAACGTCTAAACGTGTGTTAAAAGACTGTGCGCTTGTTCGTGCAGCACATACATTCATTTATTTAACTTTTGCTTTTTAAGACCTCATAACAAAATCAAAGAAAATGAACAATCTATATGGCCTATATACAATAAATTTACATTAAATATGTATACGATGACAGACGATTCCTCATGGGGCCGTCAGAACAGGGGGACGTTAGCCCCTGGTTCGCTCAGCTTTCACAGCTAAAGGAATAAACGCTCCTCTAGGGGGCGTGCTTAAGGCTGTGAGGCTGAGGAAGACTACTTTACAGTTTCAGCTCTAACAGACAGAATCACACAGATAGAAGGCCATGCTGCTGGACTCGACCCAGTGCAGGAGGTCAGGAGAAATGAGAGGAGAGAGACGCTCCGTTCGTCGGGCGGTGGTGGTGGTGGTGGTGGTGGCGGGGGGAGGCTGAGTTGTTTGTCGAGGGGTTGTTCTACCTCGTCAGCTGACCCACCACTTTCAGCAGAGTCTTGTTCTCCTGTTTGAGTTGCTCGTTCTCGTCCTCGATGTCGTCCAGGTCCTGCGAAAAGGGCAGAACAGACAGCTCTGGGGGTCAGCACTTTCTGGACAGATTTAGACATGAATATTCACAGCCTTGCCTCTGAGCCTTTGTGGGCCCGAGCAGGACGAGGTGTCAGTCTGAGAGTTAAAGCGAAACAATGCTTGCCGCCAGGTTTCCCCCTTCCAGCCAGGCTGCCTTGATAGCAACAAATTAGACATTAACAGCTTCAATTAGTCACAAATGAGAGAGGCTCTCACTTGCCACAGTGCTGTCTCATCAAAGTGACACACCTCATTTTCGGTTTCCTACGTCAGCGGTCACGATAGCACGGCTGCTGAGAATGAGTCGTACTGCGCTTAGAGGAGTTTAAAAAGTCAGACTGGAGAGGTCACGAGTTTCTGCACTGCATGCAGTCGCTGCTGCAGAGGAAGACGGATAACAAGATCAAACAGACTCGCAAAGTGGACTCAACTGGACTCTCAAAGTGTCTGTGATCACTTTTTTAAATCAATGTTGGCTCAGAGTGATGAATCAACACAGTAATTCCCTAAATCTGCAACCCTCTTTGGTTTTAAAGAGCTCTACACCAAGTTTCAGGTCAAAGACACAAAACTTGACTGCACTGGTTCACTCTCATCCTTCTCATTGTGCTGTTGTCAGTGAAAAAAGCTTTGCACTTCCTGCTCAGTGTGGCTGACTGACACGGTTTGCAAATAGCAGGTGAACAGAGTGGAGCCAGACTTTTCCCTCAAGAGTTTAAAGAGACCAAAAACAGATAAATTAGAGTAAATCTTGGAGTTACACAGACCACATGGTCATAATAAAACTCCAAATAAACAATAAAGTTGCTAAATGTGCAGTCCAGATAAGACTTTATTGATCCCACACTCAGGAAATTGAAAATGTTCGCTGTACAAGTTCGCTACACCATCTTTAAAGTAAATGCTGTGTTCACAACTTGTTTGCACTGCCCCCAAGTGGCCACAAAACACCTCTAAAAACAGAAAATTCAAAATCTACAACTTCATCATTAAATGAGAGATGTCGTCAGCCCTTAACACACCGATCTAAGCTCCCTACAGGACTGGATTTCTCTTCAAAGAGGGAGACGAGTTAGACTTTATCTTTTCTTTCTCTCCCAAATAAACTTCTTCAGTGACTGAAGGTTCAATCTTCCTCTGCAGAGACGGCCGACTGGATCAGCTGTTATCTCTCGCTTTCCCCATCAGCCCTTGCAGGAGCCACTCTCTGGGACATTTCTGATGGCTATCACCGCGTCCACTGTCTGTAAATAAAGCCCTTCTCTTATGACCGGCTTCCTGTCCGTGTGATGCTATCAATGAGATGCCTCCTGCAATATTACACTCCTGGTGTTTGCAGACAGGTGATGCAGTTTGTGTCATAATGACTCAAATGTCAAGATAATAACCAGGCAACATGCGCTGGACCGGTTGGTGAAAACGTACACATCAATAACTGCTGTGTTTGTTGTTGGAGTTTGATCTCTTGTTTAGATTTGATTGGCCCTGTAGGAGCGAGCTGAGATCTCTTTTCTCTGAATATTTGAGACATAAAAGTCTTCTATCTCATAAAAATCTCTCCCCTCCTGCCACGATTTTTCCACAGATACCAAAAAAACAGAGATTTATTTTGCCACCAGCTTTGTGACCCAGAAAACACGGGCAAAGGCTGCGAGTTGTGAAAAGATTTTTGACAGTCTGAGGTAGACGAGGGTTCACAAGGTTTCAGTTTGGCTGCTGAATACAAAGAATACTCAGCTTACATGAGCGTCCTCTGACCTGTGACCCCTGACCACCGTGTGAGGAGGAAACAGGACCCCAACCTGGGAGGCCAAACCAAACTTCAAAACATCCACAACCCCTGCAAAGCGGGTTCAAATCAGTGTGAAACACTCCCGAGTGTGATGGTTTCAGAGTCTCTCAAAACAACCTCTGACAGCATCTGTAAAATAATATCATGACTCGTCTAAGCGTTTTCATCTCTTAACTGATTTTCCTGCGGGAGGACTTGAGCTGTCTTCTTCAGAGAGTTTAAAGAAGAGCCATGACTAAGCCTCAGCAGGGACTTCTTAGTAGATGTAGATAATTTGAGAGTATCGTCCCAGGAAGAGTGACAGCATCAGTCTTTTTTACCAAGTGCTGAAAAACTGTTTAACTGAAAAAGTAGAAGACAAAACAAACCAGGAAGTAAACTACTATTATTATAATGAACACCTTTCCCTAATGAAGTATTTATTTTAACCAGGGATGGATGATGACTTCTGAATTCTCCCTTTGTTTATTTCATCAGCTCCTGGAAATAATGCAACACTACGTAGTATCAAATAATGACTGAAATGTTCCCATTAATTATTGAGAAGTATAGAACAAAATAAAGGTTTGTTGATATCTAATTTATGATTTACTGTGAGGAAACATTGTAGAAAAAAAGGTTTTACAGGCTCAAAATTTCAGACATCAGAGCAGAAAATGATGAAAAGTGTTCTGACTCACTCTGTTCAGCAAATCAATTTCCTCCTTCAGCTTCCCGATCAGGTCGTCTTTGTCCTGGTGGGCCTTCAGCAACCTGACGTTCTCCTGACGCTCTCTAGCCAGCTCCTGAAAACACACAGACAAATTTGCATTTACATAAAAGATAAATGTGTTTACCACATTGCTACGGGATTAAAAACTGCTCTGTAATTTTTTAATTTATAAGGACTTTAAAAGGATAAATCCATTTGGGGCTGAGTTGGGATGGATTAGTTGAGGATTTCAAGTATCTCAGTTCAGCTGAAGTTACGCAGGTATTGAACCAAACTGTTGTGGTGAAGTGGAAGTGAAGCATGGGGTCAAATCTCTTTAATTTAACCAGATGACCAGCAGAAACAGACAGTAAATGGCTTCAGGTTGAATAGTGCGTCCATCACAAAAACCAACAACAAAAGAACACTTCTATTTATTTGTCAGGAACCTCTTAACATTTCAAGCACTACTATTCCTCTAAATCTATCTTTACTACAATCCAGCAACAAAAATCCTCAGATGTTGCCAAAACAACATCTGCAAACAGCTGCATTGAACATCTGAGAATCATTCAGGCTTGTGTATTTATCTGTTACCACTTTAAGCTACAGCCTGCATGAGACTACGTTATTGAAAGCACATTTCTCTTCTAAAAACATCTGCTTTTATAAAAGCTAGTCAATAAAAAAGCTTTGGCATTTCGTTACATGACAGCTTCAATCAAATACATAATTTTCTATTTCCAAATTTAGCAGACTCTTAAAAATACACAATATGAAATAATCGATACAAGAGATTGTCAAGAGAACAATGCGTGAATGATTCCTTTTTAATGGTGCTTTTGTGTGTTTTTGAATTGTACTCCATTAAAAGCCAGCGACTTCCTGTCCGCCTCCTCCAACAACCACATGGAAATGAAAGGATGATGTTCCTGACTGAGACAGACAGCGTGTGTGCTAACACAAAAAACACAAGTTTTAACATGTAGAAATGTTAAAACATGCTGTTTGCGTCGATGACGGGAAATGAAGATCAGACCAGGACTTCCACTTTTCAGTTTCAATTTCTTTCTATAGCGGATAAGCATGAGTTGTTACCATAGAAACTAATCAGGCAGGTACAGGAGAGGACAAAAAGCATAATGACGTTGATATAAATACGCTCACCAAAGATACTCTGTTAGTCTTAATGGGGAATATATAGAAAACTGCTGCTTTAAGGTCTTAAAGAATTTGCATCTTAACAGTCTTTTCTTCCCCTTTTCACACCAGTACAGTGATGCAGGTGAAGTCTACATTAATGGTTTCATTATGAATGGATCAGCATGTGTGATCTGTGTGACTCTCCTCCTAACCTGCATTTGATTCGAGAAGGTGCTTGGCTTTGAAGTGTTTCTGTGAGTTTACAAGCCTTTTCATAAAAAATAACATATACTGGTAAAGAGGACTTTCTGCAACATAAAAGCATGAAAAACCTTTCGAAAATATAGAGTGGCGCTCTCAGCAAGCTGGCTGTACTGAGTCAAGCTTTTGTGGCAGGTGTTTCATAACTTTTGAATGCTGATGTACATGTTTATGACGATCAGACAAACTCCACACCTCTACACTTGTGAGGTTTTCCAGCAGCGTCTAAGAACCTTAAGTTTCAGTCTCAGATCAATCTCTAATAATCGGACGTGTTTCTTCCTGTAGAAATTGACAACGTACACAAAAATAAGTCGGCTAAATGTGACTGGAAAAGTGTTTCTAGCCATTAGACTCAGAAACATTTTGCACAAAAAGTCACTGAGGTCACAGCGGCACTTACTTTAAAAACCTTTCTTTGAAAGCCACCCGAGTGGCATTTGATTCCGAGTTGACTTTCCACGGTGGCAGCGGTGACGGGTTGAGTGCCTAATAGGAACGGTGTGGGAGGAAAAGACATATCTGCACTGTGAAAGGTCATCTCTTCAGCAACACTGAGGAGAATTTCTGTCGGCGCTGAGCTCCAGTTTCATGCCAGAAAATCAGAACTGAGATGGACGCTCAAAAGGACTCAAAGTGGAAATTCATCTAAACAAAGTGTTGCTGATAGAGGCTCCAAGAGTTTTGGATGGACGCTAACAAACTAAGGGAGCTTTGAAAAGTTGACAGGATTTTGCGGTGATAGCTGATGTCAATCATAAAGCCGATGCTTCCTCTGCGATTGTACATTTCCATGGTGCTTGGGGTCAGTTTAGCTTTGGTTACACACAGGAAGGAAGTGGAGGGAAAACCCTGTGAAACTCAGCTTAAGATTTGCTCTCATTCACTGGTATTTCTTCAGAATTCATGTCCCATTTCAAGAGTGGAAATGAAACCTTGACGGTTTAACAGTGGGCACGCTGGGAGATAAGTAAAGGCTGCGTAAAGCACATTAGAAGAGGAAATCATAAATGTTAGGGTTAAAGTCAGGGCAGAAGCAACCGCTAAGGGCACTGCAGTCATGTCTATGAGAATATGAGGCTTTCACAGAGATAAGGAGAGCTACTATTATGGAAAAATATTTTTCTGTTGTTTTTAAAGTGATAGTTTTTCTATGTGAAATCACAACTTCTCCTTTTTCCATTTTCTAATGTTTCAGTCCTTGAAAGTGAGTTTAAGAGGTACTTGTAGGCATATCTTTCAATTTTGGATTAGGATCAGTACTGACTGTAACTGAGCAGTGATATAAGGGACAGTTTCAGAAGATTTTACCTTCTCCAGCTCCTCCAACCTTTTCTCCAAACTTCCTGGTGCTGCAGCTCCTCCATCTCTGCCGTGACGGTTGTGCCTCTGTCTGCTGTTCCCACCTGCCTCCTCCTCAGATCCCGGCCCTGCAGAACTGTTACAAAAACACACAGAAACATAACTTTAATACCTTATGCAATTTGAAAATACTCAAATTCTTTGCATGAAAGAGAGAGTTAATAAAAACAGTGAACTTTGTAGCCATTTCTACTGTTCAAAGTGTCCAGTACTGTATTGATACTGAGGCTGTTTGAAGGCAGGAATTATACACACATTATTTAACTTCAATGGGGTGACTCATCCATCATCAAAAGAGCAGGTGGAAATATCTTCTGTGTGTACGCCGTTTCAATTAGACATGCATTATTAACAACCCCACTGCCTTTTTATTCCATTAATGGAGAAAAGGCCATTGAGGGTTTGAAACTTTGGTGCAAAAAGGATTCTGATTAAGAAACAATTTACATATTACAACTTCAAATAAGCTTAAGAATGGCAGTGGGAACTTGTGCGTCACTGTTCTTAAGCTGGCGAGGGGAGAAAAAAAAAGGTTTTAAAGGTTTTCTTTTGCAGCTCGAGCAGAACATTAACCTTATCTCCTCCTCACCTCCTGGCTGCTCAGGGACAGATTCTGGGTCAGCTGGGAAAGAATATTCATGTGCAGTTTCTTTTCTTACTGACCTTATTTCAGTAATTATTGACGTGGAAACTTAGCTTGGCTCTGTAGCCCCCCGACTCTAACAACTCCCACTCCCCAGTAGGAACAGACTGTGCTAGGTTTATGAAATCTCCATGGGAATCAAATTATTGGGGAGTCTGTAGGCTTCACTGAATTGTCTGAAGAGGGCTGTCTGCATATTTCTACAGATGAAACACAAAGGAAAGCTGCTGGCAAGACAAAGGAAAGATATATCTCCTTTGTACCATCTGCACCCCTTCAGGATCTGCCAAGTGCGATGTTCCCATTATTAGGCTACTTTACAAAGTTCTTTTAACTCCGAGATTGGAGTGACTGCAGTGGACAAATTGTTTAAAAACTGTCAAAACATTTTTTTTTGTTTCCTTTTGCATGCTTTCACTAGGAAGACAGCAGCAGTAGGGAGGGGAATGACACATAACAAGGGTCTCTGACAAGAACTGAACAAGTAAGAGCCTGAAAAAAACCTCCGACAGCTGGACGACATGAACGCAAAGTGGCTCTGTTTATACGATTGTCTAGAGTCTCTGTTTCTCACATGCAGTGTTTACAGGATCGGCGTGTCATGGCTTTGCAGACAAGTCTGCACGTTCACAACAATCTCGAAGTAAGCAGATGACGATGCTGAAAAAAATTTACACCACGTGGCCTTTGCACATGAGGCCAGTATGATTTCAGCATCAGGCTGTTGTTGTATGTTTAATATCCTTACCACTAGTTCACCAGTACAGTCTAATTCTGCAGATTCAATAATTAAACCATTAATAAGTTAAACAACCAGACAGAAATATCCTTCTCAGCCAGTTTAGTTATTTTAATGTCTGTTAAGTCAAAGCACTTCATCATATTGATGTAAATATCCTGTAAATTTCACATTTTCAGGCTAAATCTTGACAATCTTTGCTAGAATTGACTGATTTCTCATTATTAAGAACATAATCAGGGCAAATAGTTGCAGATCTTGACAGATGTGGTTAATATATCCTGTATATATTATTATTATAACATATCATATTTCAGAAAGACCCCACAGGTTGAAACTGTTTAGACAATTTGTGCAGGAAGTTTGGATTTTCTTTCGTTGTATATAAGGATGTGCCTTAAGTAAACCATTCTGAGATAAAGTTAAGAAAGTCAGGTTGATGGTTTGTTTCAGTCATCACTTTGATTTATGTTCATAAAGGGAGACAAGTTAAATTAAAATGTATTTTCATATCGACCAGCATGCCTTTATGCAACATATAAAACTAAAAGAAAAGTAACAACAACGTAAACACGGTTTTATAACCCACACTCCTCTCGCTGAGTCTTATATCTCTTTTTCCCATCTCATCTATTCTCTTTTTATACTTTATTCAGGCGATCGTGCCATTTCTAAGCAGAGGCGGTATTTTTCTGTACCTTGACATTTACAGAACCAGCAGCTTATTTCGCTCATTCTTACAGAGAGCCAAACAGTGCTGCGGCCATCGCTTTTGATCAAGAGGGAGTCCTTGAAACGCTCTCCTTGGCGCTCGCCCACGCAAAGATAAAGTGCGTTTTCATTTGTCTTTCCCACTGATTCTTCCTTTATTGGCATGAACACGAACACACACACTTGCGCACACACATGCACACAAATACACACGTATTCATTACAAAGCATGACGCCAGTGAATGCATCCCTTCAACACAAAGCTCAAAAAAAGAGACACACACAAATAAAATGACATGCCATGTGTGTCTACATCCATGCATGTCATCTTGTTTGGAGAGATATCCACACACTCACACACACAAACACACACTGGTACTCTAAGGTGCTCAGCAGGTGTTGAAGCCAAGCCCAAACATCCATGGCCTCGATACTAAATATCACACCGTGGCCCATTAGCACCCTGCAGGGTGGGTCTGGGGGAGAGAGAGGCTGAGCCAATCACACACTCTTGGGAGCCTCAGCAGGTGGGGAGGAGAAAGCAACAGACAGGAGAGGCTATAACAGCAGCACTATAACAACGTCTCTCGCAAACTCAAGTGTCAAAAGTGGAGTTAAAACCACTGCACACAGCACTCAACCATCTGATTAACACCCCCCCTCGCCCTGAGACGTGCCCTTCCCCCAAATAGCCAAAAAACATCATGACAAAGTCCATTCAGAGTCATTTTAAAGATGTAATCAGTAATATCTCCCAGTCCCTTTGCACAAATGACTATAATTTATGGGTGGGGGCCTGCAAGTAGCTGATCAATGTCAGCCAATTCTCGGTTATCTCAATAGTGGCAGAGATTTCAAGCTTTATAAATAGGCTGAGCTGGCTGGGTGTGTTTTGGTTTTGAATGCTGCAATTTCTCAGGCTCACTGAACTATTACAGATGAGCTACAGTAGTTTCATTTTTATTTTTGCTGAGGAGAGTTTCAAACGTGGAAAAATGTGATACTGATCAAGAGCTAGGGTGCGAGCTATTGAGTCACAAAAGCTAATGAGTTAAGACAAGTTCAAATACTCAAAAAATATAAGATAAATGCTGGAAATTTGAATCTAATTTGATGTGATGTCCCCATGTAAAGTAGATCTCATCTCATATATTGTATGTGGGCTGCAAAAGTACAATTTTCTAAAATGCAAAAGCTGTTTTTGTGTAGATTTAAGTGACAAACAGGTGAGATTTAAAATAAAAGAAATGAATCAGAGAGACATGTTATGTGAAGTTGCTCTGTCAGCCATCTTTTGCAGCCCAGCCCACCTGGCGTGTTATCTGCTGCAGACCTGCGGCCCATCCAAGTGTCGCCAGGCCAGCTGATGACAGCAGCAACCTCAATTACACAGCCAGATTGAATGTCAGCTAGTGAGCTTGGCTGTTTGGGCTCAGCAACAACTTCCCAGTTTGGTAGCAAATAATGCAAAATAAATACAAACTGAACACACATACAGTTTCTCAAAGGACTTCACCACTTATAACGCTGATCGATCCTCCCAGTACAGCTTGTAACATACAATCTATTGAAGAAGTTGGGCAATTTCCTGCAAGAATTTGGTCCCTCAGCAATTTCAAGTTATAAAAGAGAAAACATTTAGTTTGACCATTATTTAATCAATATTGTAGTATAATAGAAGCAGATGAAAGAACCTCTATTTTGACCACTTTTTTGTGCTCTCTGTTATCTATTTTTTTTAGTTGAAAGCCTCTTATCAAATGCCAAAGCAATCTTGACGGACGTGAAGCACACATTTTAGACTTCAAACCTTTCAAAGCGAATGATTTTCTTTCAAAACCCCCTGCAGATACATCAGTGAAGTGATGCTTCGGACAAAGTGTCCAAGGTCCAGATGGTGTCCTCAACTATTGTTCAAAACAGTCAACACTTATCTTTCCTGAGCCATGAAAGCATGGAGAGAGCAGCACTGACGGGGGAAAAAAACCAAGTCAACAGTGATGCACCAGGAAAAGGCCCTCGGACCGTTTCAGAGGGAATCTGCTCTGATAATTAATGACTCATGGCGCCGTTTCTCATCCTGGGCCTCTGTCCTTTCTCTTGACACATTACTAGTGATGCTGAAGCAGATAAACTCTGAGTGTCAGGATAATAAAATGAGTCTCACCTCTTGTGGCGGCCGCTCCCAGATCTCGGAGTTTCCTGAAATAAAAAGAAAAGGAATACTTTCAGTTTAAAAAACAATAACTCAAGGGTTTCAACTGCGTTGCAATTTTTTTGTAGTGGTGCTGTTAAGCTTCCAATTTCAAGTAGTGATGTAATTTAAAAAAGTACTTGATATCAGAATGAGTTTTGAGGTTTTATCCGTTGTGTTCATCTACCTGGGGTTTTGTTATTTGATCAAAGAAAACATAACAAAAACAAAATAAAATACCATCTGCAGGATAAAAAAAAATTCATCAGGAGCAACATTTATAGAAAGCCTGGAGGTTGTGTGTGAACGCTTGAGAATTGCACCTGCAAAGCTGATATATAGATGAGCTTTGTTGCATTTAATAGTTCTGCAGGAGCCCCACAGCCCCAAGGTGTGGAAGGCAATCTTTTTTTGCAACACAGAGGTGCATGTTTATCTTCTTTTCCCATTATTGTATGATCTAAAGGTTGTTTAGATCTGTACAGCAGTGATGCTCCTATGCTCCAAAGTTGCCTTTGGTAAAACAGCCCTTCCCTCAAAGGATGAAGTGTGTGTCATGGGCGGTGTGAGATGAATACGCATCTCCTTTTTCCTAAGGTCTTGTGCAATGAAGGGTCTCAGGCTTGATTGAGGGGCCTTGATTCTGCTGCAATCTGTCAAAACTCGGCTTTTAGCACGTGAAGGGAAACGTTGTGCCTGACTCCTTGCGTGCACCAGCCTCCAAGTCTCACTGACATTGCATTCATCACCTGTGGATGAAATCCCAGCCCTTGTCTCTTCCCTGATTCAAGCCTGGATAGATTTACTGAGATGGAGGACAGCGAGAGTGCAGCGTGCAGCAGCGGCAGGTCATTTAGTTGATAGTTCCTCATCTGCACGTAAGACCAGGTTTATGCAACACCTGGATTCGAGCGCGATTTGATTGTTTAATGAGCTGCCTTTTTTTTGGATTTGATGAAATCCAACAGCTGCCATAGCTGCACTTAAAAGCCAGTTTTCGCCTTATCTTATCTTTCTCAGTCTTATTAGGATTTTAGCCAAATGCAGACAGATGGTGCTACTCCACAACTGTTCTTTACTCCAATTTTAGACTGGGCCCGGATCCATTCAGTTTTAATACAAAGTAGGCCTCTAACTTTGGAGAATTTTTTAAAAACCAAAGTCAGACTGTGCATGCTGGGATTATTGACAGTACAGTCTAAAGACCAAGACAAAAATCAGAAGGTCAATGTCACACATCTAAGGCTGCAACTGTTGTAAATCCATTTTTTACAGAAACAGAGATTCTAGTCAATTCAGAGGACAGTGCAGACAGAAAAAATGCTGTCTAAATGTAAATGTGTTTACTCTCTTACTTCCACAGTCCAGTGCAGCTTCAATAAATCAACAGGATTTTTGACTATACAACTGACCTGGAAACCCCGTCTGCTGGATATCAACAGGAAATCTGACCATGTAGGAAATAACTGTTTGTTCTGACATTTCCCAAAAATTTTAATACATCTGCTTGGTGAGATCAAACATTAACAAGTTTCATATCCAAAGTCTGTAGTACTACAGACGAGGTTTGATTATTTTCTGAAGGGGAAAAAGAGTTAAAAGACTCTAAGCAACAAAATAAGTGAGGGTCACAACTGTGTTATTATATAAAGGTCACAATAATTTATATCCAATAATATTTATAACAAGTAAACAAACATAAATTGCACTGTATTTTCTCATTTGATAGTTGGTAAGAAACACATACTAATAGCAGAGCTAAACTGTGCAGGTTTTAATTATACACAGTGGCTTTGAGGTCATCATTCCTTCTACTACTGAAGGGAATCTGAGGATAAACTGATCATCCTCATCCCTCTGTGGCTGCAGCCGAAAACCTGAAAATGATTTCATATTGTGTTTACAGAAAACATTCCAGACTTCATTTGCCAAATTACTACTGCACCTTTTGGCAGTGTTTCACATTGAGCAACCTCCTCTCTGGGATATGAATCTGCGAGACAAGGTCAGCGTAATTCATGTACGACTTCTTCCCTGCACACAACACGAGTCTGTGCAACTTTATTTATCATGGTTGAGCTGCGCTGACAGTTCCCATAAGCCTCGCTACGGAGCTCAGAGCTGCTAAGAATAAAAAGACACAAATATCAAGAGTGAAACAAGTACTTTATCACCGAGCTCGAGCAGATTATTACTGCATGTGTATTTCTGTGTGTGCGTGTGCCTGTGAGGAACACTTTGAATATCTGATAAAACATTCACATGTCTTGCTCGGACATTCACAGCATGATTTGATCTATGATTTATGTCTTGACAGCTCATTAAATTTAAAAGTCTCCAAAGGAACGCTATCTTAGTCCTTGAAAAAGAGATCTTTGGCTTTCCATTCAGCTGCCTGAAAGTGCAGACTGCAGAATATTTCTCTGCACAAAGCACATGGAGATAACAATTTTTACCGGAGCAGATAAGTGTGCATTACTGGAAAAGGTGGCCTCTATCCTGGGGAGGATCATTGGTGAGTACTGTGTAAGTCTGTGTGATAACATCTGCGTTGTTTCTTCCATCAATCATTGCATCAATCTTAAGTATTTATGACACTCACATGTTGGTCATAATAATTAAGGGTCAACATTTCACCTAATGTAACCTTATTGCTTTATTATTTTAGGAGAGATGCTTTGCAGCTCTCTCAACACATCGTTTCAATTCAGATGCCAACTTCGACTTGCTGTCTGAGTCTTTGATGCAGGCTGAAAAAATAGATGTCAAAATGCCAACCTGGAGCATAAATCGAAGGCTGAAGATGAACACAATACTAAACTGCAAACTACGCTGCAAACAGCTTCAAAAAGCCATTCTTACCTCTTGCCATTTCTGCAACTGGTGCAGCTATTACACGTCTTGGTCAAAAGCATTTTTTCCTGTATTTCTCTAAGGTTTCCACATATTTTCTTGCACTCATTCTTGCAGGTTAATCTGCAAATGCACCTTTGTTTTATATTTATGTTTAAAATAATAACAGGATAAAGCTCTGCTTCATGTCCATGGTTTGCTGGGAAATGTTGTATAGTTTCTCAATAACCAGCTAAGGTGTTTTTACTAGTAGCAGTCATGTCAAAGATAAACACTGGTGTGGTTTGGTTGGCTTGTACGACAGTAATCTTTAAAATCTTGAATCAACAGAGGTGTGAATGTGGTCAAATATTGTTTCAGGCAGCAGGATGAAATTCACTTTGCCTCCTTTGCACTCGGGCTGCTGCTCCTGGTTGGAAATTGACATGTGATGAGAAGGAAATGTTTCCCTACTGTTCAGAAAGATGCTCTGCGTCAGCACTGTGGATTGGACGGAAAGGTGCTAATTAAAAATGCAAATGAAGCTTGTTAAAAAGCGCTGTATGCAGACTGTCAGCAGTTTTTTTGTTTAAGAGAGAAGCAGAAAAAGACCTTAATTTGTTTTGTTGTGAACCTGGCGCCATGCTAAATGCAGATGATCCAGAGGAATTTTCCATATGGTTCTGGCTGCCGGATCTCTGAAACAGGTTTCCTTGTAGGAACTTGCATACCAGAGGGAGGTAAGGCCTGATAACCAGGACCACATGCCTGCAGAGGGCCTCTCTTACCGGCCATTACTGAGCCTGCCATATCAGATACATGTGTCCTGTCACACGGAGAGAAGATGTGTGTCCATGTATAGACACACATCATCTCTTTAAGCAACTTTAAATGCAACACAGATCCACAGACATGAGATGGAAAAATAGCTACATCAGTGCAGATTTGAAAAGATCTGATAAATAATTTCATTTCCAAGATCCTTCACAGAGTTTCCATTATGTCTTCAGCAGCAAACCGAGGAGAGTTACAGCTTGTTTTAGTAGAGAAATGCTTTGAGACCTGGGGAGACCATTAACAGCTCTGAACAGAAGTTAGACTGGGCTTTGTTTTCAAAACTTTTTGACCAGATATTTTGACACCAGCTAAGAGGCCCGACCTGGTGCTGTATATCATAACGGGCCTGACATGGCAATTTCTTGTCTCCCCCCTTGATAAATGAGGCCCGAGAGGAACGGCACATTTTTGAGATGCTCAGTCTTTACAGATGTCTTACTGACAGCTCTGTAGTAAATCCACTGACGAAGCTGGATTTCTCCTGCTCCTTTTCCCCTCCAGACTGCCTCCTCATGAGCACAGGACCCCCAGCAAAATATGAATGTCAGTTTCATATGACTAACAGTGAGACATCTAATGGTTAGTTTCTGCACAGTCACATCTGGTCTGTGTTAAGCCTCATTTTACAGTGACAAGAATAGATCCAACAGGCATGAATGGACATATTCTGTTTCAAGTGACCGGCTGAGAATCTCCTCTAAATGGATGGATTGTGGGGAAGCTGCCGAGGACGGATTGTGCCGAATCGCTTGATGTTCGCTCATGCATAGACTCCCTTACGTAAATAGTCGAACACTGTGCATTTCTTTTTTCCACCCCATGCAGCTTCTCAGCAGGTGCTGTCACAGTCTTCCTGTTAGTGTGGCGTGTGTGTACACATTTCATACACAAACCCCTGCTTGTCGTAAACACCCTCAGAAGGTTCTAGCCAAAAAACAAAATAAGCCCACTGAAACATAACAGCAAATCTTAGCTACATCCACAGGAGTTGCCACTCAGTGGGAGTGCAGTTTCATTTGTATTATTAAAATTTCTTCAAATAGCATTTTTCATGTCAATCAGTTGATATTTTACAAAAATACAGAGTGGAGATTTCATTCGTTGTTGCACTGCTGGATGCTTTTCATATTATCCAGGAGCTCAATTTCTTATTGAAAATCACTGTGTGTTTGAGGTGAGTTTAAAATTACATACACTGCACTGCTGCATATGAACTACAGCTCTCAACAAAATGAAAAGGCTTAATTACGAGCATGTCGTGTCTGATTTGGTTTAATTTTTTTCTAATTCATTTATGTCCTCACTTTACAGCCGCCCGCTAGACGTGTTTGGAAGAAGAGCAGACTTTCTGCACGGGTTCACTTCTATCAAATAAACACAAAATTACTTGCCAAGATTAAAAGACTCATTACGCAGACATCAACAGTCTCTGATTCACACTGCTTTGAGCCGGATACCTTTTAAACAAAGCAGACTCCAACACTGGCTTTCAAATAAAGTTTGATGAAAGTGGCTCTTAAGTCTGTAAACCTAAGCTACAGTGAGAAACACCGAGTGGTGTGTGATGTAAATGACGCTGCTCTTTGTTTCTGCACTCAACCATAAGTGCATAAAAGCAGTCAAATGCAGAGTAATGAACTTGCACAGAGATCAATAAATAACTTCTGATCTCTTTCAGTAAATGAACTAATCCATCAATAGGCAATTCGTGCCAGCAGAACTATTGTTACCAATAAAAAACGGCACTCTGTGAAGTCACATAAACAGAATCTTCATAGGAAACATTTCAACTTTATGACACTGTGAAAGTTCACCTAGCTTCAGGAATAAAATTACACCATCATAACCAGAGGAGCCATCTTTGAATGCAGCTTTAACAGCATTTTAAGGTGTTTCTTTTTTTCTTTTAACTTATTTCACACTGGTGATGAAATGCTGAGACACCTTTGGGTTTTGCATCATTGCAGCTTTTCACACAAACTCAGCTCTTGAGCTCTCTGGTTGTCTCCTTGAGCAACAGTGCCTCTGTTAGGCAGCACCGATGTATAAATCTGCTCAAAAGTCTGCTGGCGTTTGGTGTGAAGGAAACATGGAGCATCTTGTGTCTACAGCAGACAGTACAGACTAAAATAAACAGGTAAACAGGCACAAATGGACAAACACGGCTCTATTTTGTCTCTAAATTCCATTTACATTTGTTGTAACGAAGCGTGTCATCACAAAAATTTTAGAGACATACATCTTAAATTCATCCAAAACTATTCACATGGCTAGACATCACCGGAAGCACAGTAAGTGAAAAGATATTTAGTCTCCTCCTTCCTCTTATCACATCTCTTCTTACCATGAACTGTCCAGTGGTGGGGTCAGCTGTCATGGCCTCGTTTTGGAAAGTGTTCGCCTGAACGAGCTCCTCCTCCTCTCTTCGGTCCTTCTCCCCTGCATCGTCATCGTCCAGCTCATCCAGACTCTGAGAGAGGAAGAGGGGAAATGACAGATTAAGAAAGGAAAACAGACAAAACATTGCATCTTAGTCTTGGGTGGACTAAGTACACTTTAAGACTACTTTTACAAGCACATCTGGTTAGGAGGAGAAACCAATTAAAGATCAAGCTTGTGAGCATTTTGCTGTCTTATTGGTTGTTTTGACACATTGCTCACTTTCACCTCTCATGAGCATGTTTCAGCCCTGAGAGTCGCACATTTGTCAGCAATTAATAAGGAAATGTGATGCAGTCACGATTTGCTGTGCTACAAAAAAAGAAAACAGTCCAAGCCTACTCTGAAACCTGTGTTTATAGCTTCTCAGTTATCTAATTCCTCAACAGTCAGGCCATATTTTTTTTTAACTTTAGCTGGTTTATTTTCAGTTTCAGTATAAGATATCTATTGTTATTCTTCGATTGTGCAGTGAGACCAGGCTCTGCCGTGAGGACATTTTTTTTCCCTAGTGTCACTTTTGACCTTATTTTTTCCTCATACAAAGATGCATCGTTGTGACTAATCCTGCCAGTTTTACTTTCCTGGTTAAAGTTTCTTGCTCTTTCTGTTAGAAACCTGTTAGTTACTCTTAAACATGGCCATGAAATCAGCTCTCTCAAAAAGAAACCCTGCTGTGCTTATTAAGTTTTTTTCATGCCATTCTCTTGACTGTACTAAATTTTTTTTTTGTGTAAAGAAAAGAAATCTGGTCCCTGCAGAAAGTCGACAGTAACTCGGTCACTTCAGTGAAAGTAGATCAAAGATGCGTGGCGATAGGCGAGGTCATTCCCACCATAACAGCTGTGTTGACCTCTGGCTGAACACATTCAGGGTCTCCTCTTAATCCTCTTAAGACGTGATCACATTCATTTCCAGGAATCCCTGAGGAGCTGCAGCTCATGCACTACCAAACACTAGATGGTCTCTAGTCAAGCAACAGGAAGACAGCCTGTTTAAGGGCCTTTCACCTCCTGAGGACAGTCAGAGGGGATTTTTGACTGGTGGAATGTCCCTTGAAAACACAATAAAAGACATGCACAAACATACAGAGAGTAAACATCCTCTAGACAGAGGAATGGGGAGTTAGCCTTCATTTTTCAGGCAGAGATGTTACACATGGCTTGGGAAAACCTCCAACTTCACTCCTTGCAATTTTAGCTTTATTATAAAATATGTGCGAGGCCTCAGCTTCCTCTTTGCATGCGTTACACTGATTCACAACTCGAGTTTACTGGGTTCATCTGTTGGGAGCAATGAAGATGCATCGTGCAAGGAGCCCATTAGGATGGATGGTTTTATTTGTGACGAGAGACAGTGATCGAGGTCCAGACTCCCAGGGAGTCACAATGCAAACCAGTCTTTCCTGTTCGCACTGCAGGGCAAACAAAAGGTGCCCGCACGACAGGCTCTTTAGTGGTAAAAATAGCCTTACAAGGTTAACAAGGAACGCAGTCATTTGCAAGGCCTTTCCTGCCAAACGGTTTATCAGTTGTCCTTGGGGAAAAAGGCCAGCCCCTTTTTCTTCTCGACTCACTCGCAGTCTAATGCTACTGATCTCCTCCCTCTGCTGATGAAACTCTGTCCTTTTACTTTTCTTACATGCTTTACACACGGTTGCACACAATAATAGGCAAAAACCCTGCAGTAAATACAGTCTTGTTTATGTAAGAGAGGCTTCAACCTCCATAGTTTGCATGAGGTTGCACTATTAGTTGGTATCTAATCGTATTCATCTATCCATGTATCCACACAAGCCTTGACATGAAATGTTTTCTTGCAACAATTTGTGGTTGCCAACATTTCAAGATTAAGATCAATATGTGGGAAATAAAAACAGGGGTTTCGGTGTTTTAAAAAAAATGAAATTAAACAGAGATTCGTCTGCGTCAACACATTGTGTATTATGCAGTGACTAACCACTCTGCTATGCACAAAGTTGCCTGAAATGTGGAATTGGGAATCAAAAAGTTTATTTTGGATCGAGATGCAGCCCATTTTTGCCCTCCAGTATTCAAAATTGCCGTGCATTTCTTCTATTCCAAATAAAGGGAAAAGGGGAATATGCATGCAACCATATAAGGTATGTTTTTGCTCCTGACATCATCAAAATAACGTGTGTGTGGATTTTTCTGGCCAATTTCTTACCTTGAACCATGGAAACAGGCGGAAAAGATGTGGAAGGACGCATTAGTGTCGCTTTGACAGATGTTTTGAATTTGATTGTTTGGAGCAACGTGTTCACATTTAATCATTGCAAAAGGTCAAAGAGAGTTACTTAAGTCGTGAAAGATACAAAACACTGCTCCTTACTGTTACTGTCAGTCGTCAAAGACATGGCAAGTTTACTTAACTGTTCTTCTCAAGTTTGTAAATAAAAGTACAGTTTGTACAGAGTGCACGCATTAGCTAAAAGATTATTTATGTATTCAGACTGGATGTGTTGCTTTCATGAAACAAATGATATTATCCAGTATTTATTTATTATCTATGGGAATTTTTTGCACCAATTTGAATGAGTTATAGGTGGTTCTCACTTCCAGCTATGCATAACATCTGGCTTTTCTCTCCCTAAATGATCCCTTTGACTTTCAGTTATAATTTTAGTTTTTGGTTAGCTGGGTGCAAGCTTTTCAGATCTGACTAAATATGCATGATGTAGCACTTTTAATACAACTCCAGGCTTTCAAAAAAATTCAAAATACAAAAAACCCTTCAGTACTGCTGATTTACAATTTAATTAATCATAGAAATAAAGTCAGTATAAAGTCAAATATAATTATCTGCCCCCTGATGAGCCATAATTTAGCTTAAAACTGTAAAATGCAGCCAAAAGTATACACACATAACTCGATCAACACTTCTTTCCCCACAGTGGATGTGAAATCAGAGAGATAAAGAAACATGAGTGTGAGATGAAAAGAAGCAGCCAGATTTCCAGATCCTCTCTGCTTCCTGTTTACAGCAGGACCAAGTGTCAGGGCCTCACAAGGGTGTTTACTTTAGTAAGACAAGTAAAGCACATATCCTGGTCTGCTTCAGGCTCAGTATCCGTGTCCATCACTCTGCACATGAAGAATTAAAGAAGCTACATCTGGAGCAGAGCTTCACGGTCTGTAGGAATGCTTCTCGTGGTTAGAAACGCTCTTTTTGTGTAGGAAAATTATCTAACATCTATTCTTAACCTCTGCCGGTGGCTGCAGATATCTGAATGCATCTGAACCTTCGTCTGCACAACAGTTAGCAGTGTGCTTCAGTTTCCTACTTTGGCAAATGCCTTTCAACAAGACTGTCAGAGTGATGCTGTCTCAGGGTTAATTTAAAGTGTGTTGAATACACACTGTGGCTACAGATCTGCAGCACTCAACAGAGAATATACACATACTGCAGAAATGACTGGCTGCTAAAAGCAGATGTCACCCAAATGTTCAACAGGGGTGGATTATATTGAGGAACCTGCAGATGTTATTAGCATTAAAGTAAAAGGGAGCAGGTAACACAGAAACATTAAATAATGACTGAGTTCTAAAAAAACTACTAAGTAAGACACTTCATGTTATTTACAAGCTATAAAACAAGCTTTGACAGGGTAGACAGAGCCGTAGAACATTAAGTTCTTGAGAGAGTTTGAAGAGTTTGTTTGGAGGCAGAAGTCAGTTTTGAATGCAACATAAGGGTTTTACATAATATACTTATGTGCACACATTTTGTTAAGCTACATGTGACAACAAAGCCATTTTTATCTTTTTTTTTTCTCCTTGCACATTATTTATCTTACAGTTTCTTTAATTGTAACATGCAAATAAAAAAACAACCCTAAGTAAAACTTACTGAACATTCGTCCTCTTATTGCATGCCACGTGTTCTCGAACAGACGACTTAACACATGATTATGTTTCAAAACGATTTCAAGTTTCCACAAAAGACTGTTTGGCGACGCTGACACAATGGAGGCAGTTATATCTACAGTGGTTTCCATGGCAACTACTGGTGCAGCGATACAAACATATGAAGTATAATAATCACTAACTGACCGGCAGCAAAAAAATGTACTGTATGATCTATGAGTACTCATAAAATACTGATAACATCTATTCACAACATTTTTGTGATGGCCTTTTTCACTTAGTGATACATTTCATCTTTTGGCAAAGTCATAGTTTTTCATTTGATTAGAAATCAACAAAATCAACTTACTAACTCCAGTGTGATGATAAGTCACATTTAAGAATTGCTCTGGCAGCATATTATCAATTGTAAATAAAGCTTTTCTAAAAGTGTATCATAATCCAAAAAAGACCGGAGCAATGTGATCTAAAATGTGTATAATAATATACTTTTGTTGTTAAAATGACAGTAACTTTAAGTATATTATGATAATGGAGTATCCTGCTAAGTGACAGCTTACTTTTAAATTTGTATTCTCCTTTTTTGTATTGATTTTAATCCTTAAATGTCTGACCAGTTTGAGATAGTAAACCTCTGGATTTGGTTGAACATCACTGAATGTAGCTGTTTTAATGATACAGAAAGCAGACAATTTGTTTATTGAAAAAACACTATAAAAGTACATTAAAGGCTTGTAAGAGATGTCGGTAAATGTTTTTTTTTCGTCCAGCCAAAAGCAACACACTCCCTCTTGTCCTTAGGGAACCTAGTAAATGGGATCTTATATAAATATGGATGCTGCCTTGTCACCTTGCCAGCACCTCGTCCACTTAGTCCTTAGATTTATGTCTAAACAAGCAAAGGGCACCTCCACCGGTGGCACACTCTTATACAACAAGCTTAATGACTTGTGTGTATTAATCAGCTGCCACTCGTCGCAGCACAGTGACTTCATTAAGATGATCTATTAGTGAAGTGGGATGTTGGCACGTGGATGCCTAATGTCTTTTAATGAGGACTGCCAGTCAGCTCAGACAGCAGCGCTCGCAGACAGGCACAGCGCTGCTCACAGGTATGGCAGAGATCAAAGTGAGGAGATCCACCCCGGAGCTGCAGCGTGATTAATGTGACACCACAGACTGCCAAGGTCAGTGTTAGGTCCAGCAGAGGTACACCAACTCTGGGCTGAAGTGAGACATCATTTGACAGCCTCAGAAAGGTGTGACAGGACCTTTCAGATCTGCGCCAAATACATCACTTTTAATCCTGTAAGGACAACTTTTAATTTTCTGTCAACTGGCGTGACCTTTATCTAAAAAGTAAAGTATTTTTTAATCAAAATATTATCAAGACTTTCTGGAAAGTATGAAGTGGAGGAAACTTAGTGCCTGCCCATATTTTATTTTAGACTGCAAAAAGGAAGACTGTGCTGTGTTTTTCTCCGACAAACTTAGAATTTTGCTTGACTTCAAGCCAAAATGGGAGCATAATTATGTTACAAGTACCAACACATAACCCAGGAGGAGGAGTAATGAAAGGAAGAAAAACATAAAAGGCATTGAAAAAGACTGAAAGCACAATTTCCCAGCAAAAACTCAAGCTGGACATCCATTGACTTTTTCCAAGATCTGATGCCTTTTCATTGATTTAAGTCCCAAAAATGCACAACAGGGATTTTTTTTATGAGCGGTTTGTTTGGGGACAGAGTCGAGTCAAACAGCGTACAAGACATTCTCAGGAATCAAAGCTTGTATTGGCCACAAAACCCTGGGTTGCTTTCTTTAAAATCATGTGTTTATCAAATAAAAGTTATGAACTTTTTGGCTTTGAACTTGAAGTCTGCATGACCCTCATTTTCACGCCAAGTGAGACCATAATATTTTAATCAGCACTCAGCCAGACCTCAAAATAAGTTCACTTTACATGGGGGGTGCTGTTACAAAAAGAAACAGAAGAAATTCTGACAAACAAACACAGGGGTCCAGCTGTGATTGTTGACCCAGAGATAGCAGCATAAGCATTCCTCTGGATGTGGCAGACAGAGCTGAAGCCTGAGGGCAGGCCAGTCGGTCTCAGCAGGGCTGGGCAGATTTCTTTGACTGTCTGAAAAAAGCTTTAATACATCTGTGGGAAACAGCCCTTGGCACACTTTAAGTTCGCCAAACTTGTTCTCTGGTCTATAACCTCCACAGTAGGTTGGAACAGAGCAGCAGTTTTGACTGGGCTTGTAAAGAGTCTGGGTGTGTTTGTGTGTTTGCAGGGTTGAGAGGACAGAGGAGTATTTACAGAATCGGAGGGGTTCACTCTGTACAAAATGAGACTTTGCACTTTAACACTGCAGACCTCCACAGAAAAACCACATGGCCGCCGCTCAGATGAATCAGGTCTGGCAAGAAGCCTGAAGCTCAAGCTGACCAATGCATCAGCAGGCCGATATCAGGCCATCATAAATTTCACAGTATGAATATAAGCTGGCAGATACACAGAAAGAAATGGAAAAGCAGTAAAACTGCAACAATAAATGATTTATTGGCAACATTTATTTGTACATCTGACTTGCTCCTATTCAAGTATAAAGTATCAGCTCTACCTACACCGAAGCTGTGTGTAGTCTCGCTCCAATTCTTATTATTCTCAAATATTGCTATTGTTATTGGCTTAGAAATCAAGTATTCAGTATGAATTTGATTTGTTGTTTATTAGGGATGTCCTGATCGATTGACTGCCAGTTTTGAGTGGCTGATTTTCATTAGAAACATGTGATTTAAATATTGGAATGAATGCATTGTCAATTGTATTATCTTTTTTTTTTTTTTTTGGCTAATGCATCACTGTAACTGGACTCTAACTCCTGCAGCGAGCGGCGTCCTCTTGCCTGCCCCACACGTCCAAGCAAAGACTGCATGGACGCTTGTCGTTTTATAGAAATAAAGTTGCTAAGATGGTAACACTGCAGGGCACGATCATGTTTTGAGTCATGCATTTTTAAGGAGCTGTACATCTACAATGGCGTAACTATTGTGTCTGCATGCACAGAGCAGCAACATCACTTACTTGCAGTGATTCTTGCAAAGCCTTAAAACAGCTTGCTGTATAGCTAAGAGAGCTCTTGACCACAGATTACAGCACAGTCAAGTTTGTAAAAGGCAGTGGATGACCTTCAATGACCCTCTTCTCCACTTAAACGGACTTACTGCAGCCCCATGCTGTGCCTCTAACCCTCAGCAGACCATAATAGTCTTGCGACTGTGACTTCTCCACAGGGACAAAGTGACATGCTTTAAGAGTTTCTGTAGTTCACCATGCCTTTATGAACACTGTTCGCACTGCATCCAGCTGAATGTTAATTCAATGAATCACCTTATCAATCAGAAAAACAGCAGTATTTTTCCTGTCGACTTCAGGCGCAAAACAATCATTATCAATTCAAACCAGAAACCAGCCGTGCATGAGTTGTAAAGTGCTTCTTGAAGACATTAAAATGAAGAGGCAGGTGAAATTTAGAGTTGCAGGTGAGCAACACTTAATGAGTTAAACAGAAAAACGAGGGGTTTACATGACAGGTTGCTTGAAACTGTGAAACACGGCTAATGAAACGACATTAACTGAATTTGTTTAATGTTGTGGAATTATTCAAGATTATGAAAAATTGTGTAATTACATGTTTTTTTTTAATGGATCTCTGATGAATATTTAGCCGGTGGTTGAATTTACGCAAACAGATATTACAGTTTAACAAACTGATTAGAGAATGCCAAATCTACTGCGCTTTCTAATCACTTAAATGGCGTTCCTGCCTCTGAAGATAAAAACCAATCATCTCCATTCCTGCTAGAATTAGGGATTTTAAAACGTGGTGAAATCAGCCGTACATGTACCTAAATCTTAATAATGCGTCCATGACGACTAAGGTGTAAACGTGCAAAATAAAGACCTAAATAAGGTCAATTTACCACCGTGTGGGTGTGTGTTAGTCAGACACATTTCCCTTTGGTTCATAAAACCTGACTAATGCCTGTTTTTGTGTTTTCCATTACATCTCCTCCAGGTATAAACAACGTAATCCCAGAAAATAGACAACAGTCCTGTTGTGCTGCGTTATCTTTTCTGTGTATTTGCTTAGGCTGCCTCCACATAAACACTGCCGACTTCTTCATGGATGAGATGCAGATCTTAGTTACACATCAGCAAGCTGGCTGTTTCTTTTCTCTCTGTTTGCTATCTGCAGAATTACCCTTTCGGTCATCCTTACATGTCCCGTATTGACACTCATCCTCTAAATACATGACAGTGAGTAATAACCTGATTTCTCCCTCAGTTTGGCTCAAGAGCTTTGGGCCGTCATGAGAGAGGTAAAATAGATCTACCATCTGTGCGTGCTGACCACAGACCAGGATGGTTGTAACTCAAGAGAGATAGAGACGGCGGGGGAAGGCTGGTGGTGACGGCTGCTAGAGCGTTTATCCCCGCAGCCTCTCCTGTGTCCTGAGTCCTGGTAACGACTCCTGTTTCTGCAAACCAGCAGTAATAACGGGGTGCCTGCTGTGTGCCGTACAGAGGCCGCGGGGGGAAGTGGTCCTGTGTTTTGTCTAACCCCTAATCTTGTTTTCACCCTGGTGCTGGCATGCACACTTCTTCCTTCCTGTCCTGATGTTTTCTGCACAGCGCAGCACAAAGCATAAACTCACTGGTCCTACCAAGCTGCTGCACAGCGGTGATGTTTCAACACATCTACTGTGGATGTTTCTAGGAGCACTTACGGTAGAACAAATGACTAAACCTGTTGTTATTTCTATCTTATTACAGTTATCCGAATGCTTTTAGGACTCAAAGCTACACTGCAACTAAAAATCATTTTAAAAAAAGCCAATTAAAGGACAAAAAGCCAGGAGGCAAAATAGCACAGAGATAGTTTCCAACATCCCACTGCTTTCACAATATTCAGTCATTCTTTATTGTCTATCCTCTTTTGCTTCATTATGTTCAAATCATTTGGGCTTTCATCATAAAAAAACATTAAAATGTGAAAGAAAAAATTACTATCTCTATAAAAAAACAATATACTTGTTCATCTTGATTCTCAAAATCATCCAGAAACTCATTCAGCTGAGTGCAGTTTTGAGGCGAAAGTGCTTCACTATCGTAGTAACAGACGCTTACAACTATACATGATAAAAAAAAAAGAGGAAAGAAAAACATTTGGATTGTGGAACAACTTACATTCACTTTGGGACAATGAACAGTTTGATGATGGTATAAAAAGTTAGAGCTCTGCCGAAGGAGACTCTGCATTTCTGTGCTCATCACTGAAGGACATCATGTACTATAAACCAAAGTGTACAGTGTCTTCTTACAATAAATTTTGGGTAAACTGGCAGTATAATGGATTTAAACAGCCCTACTTGTTTTGACGATGTTTGGATATCTGTTACTCATTTTGGTGCATGTTCTGTACATCCCACTGTATCCGCTATCACACTCCTGACAGAGATGGATAGGAAGGACATTTTGTACCTTGGAGTTAGCTTATCTTGTGGGCGTTTTATCAGCAGACTACAATGTGACCCCTGACCACGAGCTGTGGCTGGAGGCCCCAAATTCTCCATAAACTTCCTCCTTGGAATGTCTGGTATCTTCTCATGTGTGCAGCCGACCCTGGATCACAGGACGATGCCAAATTGGGTGTTTACCATGTGGTATCCCAGACCATTCTTCTGTTTTACCCACAGAAGCTCTTGAGTGTGATGGCCCTGGTCGATCCTGGCATGGAGTTTACTCTACCATGTGGCGGAGGAGAAACAAGCCCAGCGCTTTAAAAGAGAGGTATTGTGTCAGCAGACCCTTCTCATGATGGACACCCCACAAAGACAGGAGACGTCATGGGCCATTGTGGAGCTCTGCTGCATGAGAAACAGAAACCTCCCCCCTCCTCTCTGTTCATTCGGTTTATCTAATGAGAACGAGACGGTCAGAGAGCCAAGTGCCATTCAGTGCCCGCTGCCTTTCTGCTAGGCCATCGTGTTTTTTGGCTGCTGACGCCGGGTTTTCTTGGCCGACGGCTCGCGTTCATTCAGAGCTCCAACAACTCTGGGACTATTCAGGTTTCATAGACCTATCAAAAGAACCACAGACATGCTGGGCACGAGTGAAGCCAGGTCCACACATCCGGGAAGCTACGAAAGTGGCAGCAGTAACCACAGTGAAAATGGCTTTCACACATTGCTGGTGTGCTTGATGATAATGCTGCTTAACATCCTCTAAAATGCAAGAAATTACGTAACTGTAGATTTTTTTTTACAAGCAAATTAGCATTCCTATCCTATGCACGGCAATACAGTACAAACCACAATCATGTTCAAGGCTTAAGGGGACATTTTAGGTCTTGTGCTTAAGCTAGCAGGAAGAAAAGAGGTTTTGGTTTTAAACCTGGAATGAAAATGGTCCTGTGTAATTTCACTGTATGTTCCAGTCATTAAAAACGTTTGTTAAATCAGGTCTTAATATGGTAAATTACTACAGGCAGAAAATGCTTCCTGCTTTGTTGCATTTGCATTCCAAAGCAATGCCTGGTGTCCTGTGGAGCTCTCCGCTGCAGGTTTCAGCCAACTTTTGATTACATTTCTGTATTTTTTTTTTAGTTTGGGTTTGGCTGTATCAGCATTAGTGCTCTTGTGGTTTGCTCTGTGACGTTAATGCCGAGGTAACTGTTTTAGTTTTTAATTTTCCAGTTTCCATTTCACATTCTGTTCACCAGTTTTAATGAATTAAAATGAGAGCATGACTCTCATTTAAATGAATTAGACTATTCGTTATTGGAGAGTAATAGCAATGTGGATACAGAATAAAGTTATTTTCTTCACCTCAGAGTTCGTTTAAGTTCCTAATGTTGCAGGATGTTGGTCAGTTTTTCCTGTTTGTTGCAGGTGATTGCAGTCCCACTCTATAAATGTTAGTCTTCGAGTCTCACAAAGGTAATTTAGTCGTTACACCAAAAAAACTTGCAACCGCTGCCTTTTTTAAAGATGAAAATGCTGACAATTACGAGAAAATTGCAGTGTTTGTGTTTGCAGTGCTCTTTATTGTCCGAGTGCTGCCCTCGCTGTCAGGTTGTTTTTTTTGTTCCGTCAACTTCATGTTATATACTAAAAAAAATCAATTTTTGCTATCTGAAAATCGATTCAGAATCTAACGAGCTATCAATCGGGATTGTTATGTGAATCAATTATTTTATCCAGTCCCCCTGATGTGCCCATGACATGCCTGCATGAAATAATAGAGTCTCTTCTTCACAGGACTAAAGACTATAACAGACAGCCTGTACCTGCTGAGCGAATGATGAAGACAGCTGTGGTGAGTCGGCCTCACCTTCAGTGTGTGTTAGTGTGTGTGTAAGTGTGTGTGTGTGTTTGTTGAGTAACTGCTGGGCAGCTGGAGAGCAGTGGCAGCCTGAGGGCACCTGATGGCAGTGCTTAACCATTATGCTTCCCCACCAGCACCTGAACAACACACCTGCCAATAAAGGGTTTGCTGAGGTGTCACATCCCCTGGCAAACACAGGTGCTGCCATCATGGAGTCTCAAAGGACAGAGAGATCAAAAACTGTCCTGGAAAACAGGTGTGGCTGCACAGTTTGTGGGCATGTACAGGTACACAGGTACATCCTTTTATTTTTGTCCCTTTTTTAGTTTAATTTGTGCTCTTTTTTGGTTTGGTCCCCTTCCAAATGGTATGATCCTAACCATGACTTTTACACACTACAGATAGTTCAAAATCAGTCAGATTTGCAGGAAAAATAGCCCGTTTCTTGTTGAGATCATCACTGGATTTAATCATTTGAATACAGTTTTTCTCTTCCAAAAGGCTACCAGAGAGTATGTGATCTCGCCTATAACCTTTGGTGCCATTGCCACACAGGATCAGACCAAAACATATTGTAATAACTGAATTTATTAGGCAGCATAATGGACAAATAGATCCGACGGACCTGGAAATAGTCCCTTTTGTTCTTATGTTCATTTAACTGATCATTTACAAGCTGCTTTGAGTTATTTTTGAGTTATTTTTCATGTCCAAGCTTGGTATTAAAGCAGACTCTGAGATACAGGAAATGTCTGGCACCATTTAAAAACAAATTTGGCTGTAAAAACATTCATAAAGGATGTTGATACTTAAGCCAAAAGGGAGCGTTGTCTCTTTTAGAACAGGGGCCAGAAATATTCAGCATTTAATCAAATACCACACAAAACACACTGTGGTCAGCTAAAGTTGTCTGAACGCTTGGGTACAGTAGTTTGCTCAGAGGCTTGATCCAGTCATTAGTGAAGAATGGCTCCAAAAGCAAAGAGTTCCTCCTGAGATTTTCTTTGCTATTTTGTTGTTTCAACACATCTGGCCTTTTGGAGAGGAATTTCTGAGCCTAAATCACAGCCTAATTAAGGAGATAGTGTCTTGTAGAGACAAAACAAATACCTCTGGCAGGCAGCGTACCCGGCAGCTTCTGAGCAGGTCACGATTCAATTATTTAAGACAAAGCATCTCATCTCATTGGACTGTCATTTAAAAATCAAATTTTACAGTGGGATTAGGGCTGTTTTATAGGAAATCAATGATCTTTTTTTGTCTAGTCAGCCCTGCCTCATTTTTAGTTTGAACCAAAAAGAAGAACAGGAATAATCTCTTTTTCTTTTCAAGAACAAAAAAGCTCACATTTTCCCTTGTAGTTAAGGAATGGATATTTTAATGTCTATAATAATTTTAAAAGAGTAAAAGCTACAAACATATGCTCGCAGTAAATCTAAATTTAGTCTACACATAAGGAGACACACTGTAAAAACTAGTCTGTGAATTCGCAATTGCTTTATAATTGATACCATCTGGAAAACAGCCCCCAGATCCATAGTGAGGTCATCTTCACTACACAAAACCCAAATACAGCTGTTTTTATTTGTACTGGATCCTCTCTTATTTGTTTATAGGGTCTTTAATTTGTGATCTTAGTTAAAAACAACCCAATGTTGCACAGAATATGACACTGCCTTGGATTATTGGGCATTTTTGATGCCGTAAAAGTACAGAAAGAGTGAATGCAATCATATCTCCAAAGTTCATTCTCCTTTATGTCTTTTCATAAGACCCACATCTATTGCTGTGTTCTTTTGAATAAGGTTATGGACTGTCCTTTTATCTATTGGGATTATTAATCAAGTCAAGTTTAATAATCACTGATCAAGTCTTGAGTCCACAGACAACAAGGACATCACAAGGTTTATCAGATGCAAAAAACATGCCAACAAGCATTTTAGATGTCCTGACAAGAGTAAATTTAATGATGAAATTAAAAAGATCAAACTGTAAAGTACTTTGTGTGCTTTCATGCAGTTGTTAAACAAAAGCATCACTTTGCCTGATGACACTACATGCAGGCTTCTGTTGAGCCAGGTTGAACTAATTTGTCGGACAAACTGGCATTGTTTTGCTGGAACCTTTTATGTTGTGACCCCCACTGAGCCAACACAGAGACTGAAATGAATAAAGGTAATGTGTTTGGTGCTGCAGTGATAATGTTGGTCTGATAATTGCTGCAGTTAATCACCTTCAAGTGTTTTTCCTGGAAGGAAATATTACGTTAATTTAGAATGGCCTTACCCACATGCAAATATTAAATCAAAAGAGGAGAATCAAACCCAAAAACTGGTTGATATTAAATCCCATGATAAACTATGCCTAATTTAAAGTGCTTCTTAATATCAGGTCCTTGGCTCCCATTCGTGCCTCATATTGCATAACAACCTGCATGGCTGAGCCCATATGTGGAATGTGGCCCATAGGAGAAGCTCTTCCAAACAAACAGCAGACTCGTACCATCTACCTACCGCACAGCACAGCAGGAGACGGGGCCTCTGGGACAGCTCCTATGATTGACACGGCTTAGAAAGAAAAACAATGAGCGCAAAACGCAGGGAATACTTCTATTTAAAGCCTGCTTCTGCCAGCCTATTCTCCATGCGATGCCATTCCTCCTTTTCATTTCTATTCGTGATGGCTCTCGTTGACAGAGGGACCATTGCAGATGAAAGAGTGGAAAGTTAAATGAAATAAAAATAAAAAGAGGGCTGGCAGCCTCATAGTTCCCTCTTTGTGAATGTCATGGGTGATGAAATAAGATGTTAAAGAGTGTTACTTCTTTAAATGTCCATGTTTATAGCTGTACACATGTTGCGAGCCCACAACAGAGGCAGCAATATATCTGGACAACACATTCCCAAACCATTTGGAACCATTTTAGACCAAAAGTATGCATTGTTTACACTTGTGCATGCGTGTACTGCTTTTGTAAAGCAATTACAGATTTCTCACGGAGGTAATGTTCTTGAATGTCAAGAACATTACCTGGAGACAGATGCTATGTAGATAAAATTGGATTCTAGCCAATCATCAAAATGGTACACTGTGATCCACTTCAGCAGATGTGATGCATGTGATGTAACGCCGTCTATGAGTAAGGATGAAGTCTTTTGTGAACAATAAAAAAGAAACCGCAGAAAACCAACAATGACCAGGTTATTTAAGTTCATTATGAAGTGGAGCAATAAAAAAAGATTTGACAGCTCAATAGCCAGAACTCAGAGCCAAACAGGATTTGGCACTTTATGAGTTGAAAATTCTCATTTCTTTTAGCACAATAAGAAAAAAGGACCAAAGAAAAGGGCAGAGGTCTGTTTTTTCTTCAATATGTATCAATATAAAAATTATTAAGCGCCACAGTAGTGATGGTGTGTGTAAGCTCAAGTCTCTAGTTTTGGAGGAAAGGGTAATCAGGCTGAAAAAAGGCCCAGTACCGAGTGGCCAGCCAGGTTCCAATATCAGAGGAATTTCAATGAACTGAGAGTTGATCCCCAGAGCCACGGCAGTGGGACACTCATCAAGTTTCTGTGGGTTTGCTTTGGCAGGTTACTCCACATTCTCTCCAGACTCGGCTCTTCTTGCCAGCAGGGATGAGTAGCAGACACTTAGGAAAATAACCTTTCGTTTCTCCCCCCTGTGCAGCTGCTGAACATGAAAATTACATCTGGTGGAGTGATTAAACTTGTGTGGCCACTGACCACTCCGGCCAAACCAGACTTGCTATCTCATTGCTGATGTTCGTGTATACAGAGTATCAAAAAAAAGGGTACTACTTTCAGGCCGAACCTAGAAGATACTGTGGTGTTGACTCTGGACTGAGAAGAATGCATGGTGTGAGATTAATATGACAAGATAGGCCTCCGGTCTCAGAACAGAACCTGTGCTCAATAAGTGAAGAGATATTATCTACAGCTTCACAATAAACAGACTTAGACACCAGTCTCATTTCACTGGCAGGTACAGTCTTATCTTACTTTGACAGGCAGATGCTTTATCAAAACATGAAACAACGGAGATACTGCAAAGATGAAACTGAGTTACTTTTCTTGTGCACTGGTGGTCTTGCTCAGCATGCTCAAACTGAGTACAAACAAAGGATGTTTTGCCAAGATTGTCATTTAACCAACTCCAGATATAAGCACAAAACAAACATGTTGTTGCTCTTCTTCATCTCTGTTGTCAGATGGGGACGATAAAAGAGTAGATCAAATGACCCCGAGGCAGTGAACTCGCTATAAAAGTCTGTTTCTCAATCCCAAATTAAAGCTGTATGTTATAGTAGTCTTGATGGTATTTCTGTTTTGGCAGTGTTTCAGTTTGCGTTCCAAAGTGTTAGGTTTCATAACTGTTTTTACATCATGTGTTATTTGCTACAATGGGCCTCTCAATGCTCTCTTAGCATCTAATCTCTTTGTATATAACACGTGTTGCATATCTGTACATCTTCTTGAGGTTTATTCCTTTGTTTTTTCATTCATGGCTTATGTCTGGTAATCAAATCAAGGGTCTAAAGAAAAAATGTGTTGTGAATAAATCAAATAAGTGATTTGGAATTTGAAGCAATGTTAATAAAATTGACACAGTTCCAAATTGTTGATATCAAGCAAGCTCAGGAACTAATCTTGTTTTCCTAACATTAAAAAAGCAACGTACAAGACACACAACTGGCTTTTTATATGGATACCATATCTTAACTTAACACAGTACCTTATTGAAGGAATCCATGTATTTGATGCTTTTGTGCAAACAGAGAAAAACACAGCATGTGCACGGACGTCAATGAATAGTGACCATAGAAAACTACTGCCGCCTCCTTCCTCCTCCTCCTCCTCTTCCTCCTCCACTTGCCTAAAAATATAGCGACTTGAGTATTCACGCTGACATTTTTGAGTAAATGTATTTTTGTCGACCCAGAACCTAATTAGAATTTTAATGTCTGGAAATGGGACACAGCAAATGCATTCTTCCCAAAATAAACATGTGGCACAGCATTACTGGAAGAACTTCAACAATGAGGAGGGGGATTTGATAAAGACAGAAGACTCTGGGTGGGGGAAGCCTACAGTATGTGTGTGTGTGTGTGTGTGTGTGTGTGTGTGTGTGTGTAGCTGCAGCCTGCGATTACGTTATGTAATTTCCACTGGAGTTAACAATGGTTTGCCTCTTAATGCTGCATGCCTGCAGTCCTCTATCGCTCTCTCTCTCTCTCTCTCTCTCCATACAATTACATCCTTCCCAGCATTAATGGGGTCAAAACTGGCCCTTATCTTTTTGGGGCGGGGGTCTGGTTTTCCATGCAGGGTGACTTTGCACTTGCCCTCTATCCTCTTCCTTTAAGGGCACCAACCCGCTGAGGAAATTACAAGCTACCATCTGGTCTCCTCGAGGCAAATTCTCTAAAGCAATTCACACAGTAATTTCAACCATAAAACTGGTTAAATGGACTTCCCTGCGGAGAAAATGGAATTTGGACAGTAGAAACTGAAACAAGTCCCCCCGAGTCTTGGTTTAATTTAACTACATATCCCAGCATGCTCGGTACAAAAACAAGCAAATGATTCAGCAAATGTTGAAAGAACAAATTGCAACACTGGTTTCAAATAAATTACTTTCTAATAAAGACACACGACCAAAGTGGTTACACAAGTTCCAAATAAAGCGATCTGATCTGATAACGTGTGTTCACATTCAGCAAAGTAAACATTAGATGAGTTTTCCAGAATCACGCTGACGTCACTTACTGCACTGTAAGACGACAAACGTGCAGAATCAGACAGGCCTAGTTTGCCTTTATTTGTACATGACTTTAGCAAGCAAAATGTGCTTACTGAATGCTTCGTAAAGCTTTGTCGTCACATATCTTACATGTCAAACACCTTGCCAGTGACTCAGCAACTGCTATAAATAATTACTTCAATTGACTTTGATATTCTTGAGAAGAAGAAGATAAGAAGAACTATAAGAATAGTGGGGCAAAGCCAAAGACTGGTGTTTCATAAAGGCCTTGTATCAAGTTTCCTTTTGTAATTTTTATATGTGCTGTTTTGTTTTAGTATTTTTTTATCAGCTTTATTGCTTTAACACAGGTTACATAAAAGATAAACACACTGACCAGTATTGAAAAGGGAAGCATGGGCTCTAAATTGTCCACCAAAGCAGAACAAGAGGGGGGACAGAAAGGATAAGAGTCTTTAGTCCTGCAACTGTACTTAAAGCTGCTCCTGGCTAATGTCCAGTTGCAGGAAAATGGCAAAATTATCATAATTATCTTGTTTCTGCAGTTAGATTCTCTCAGTTTCAAATCTAAATAATGCTCTAAAGATTCATGTCCTGGTTGCATATGTTAGTATGTATAAATAAATAACTGTTTTTCTTCCTTGTCTCCATTTTTAATCCCATTCCATTGGGTGCATATGTCCTTTGTGTGTCACATGAAGGACCAAAACAATTATTTTGTTGTGCATCCCTTTGTTGGAAGGAGAAAAGTAAATTATCTTGATATGTTTACTGTCCCTTTAACCATTTTTATGGCAAACCGAGGAGAAAGCTCCCACATGGACTTGGCCTGACCCAAAGTTTATACCATTCTCTGTCTAATTAGGTTGTCTTTGGAGCCTCAACTGTGTATTGGAGGTTTTACTTTTATGGAGTTGAACAGACAAGGAAAAGTCTGGAGGTTACGTAGGGTTTTGTTTCACCAACATGCTATTGTGTGCCCTGTGCTTTGCTTGCCTGCGTTTTATGTGGTTGCATTCTGCATTACAAAATTATACTGTGATTGGCCTCATGTATTTATAGAGGCTGTAAAATAACAGATTAAATTGGGCCGTAAAACTCTGCGGGGAACAGGAAAGACCAGAAATTGTACTAAATGTATCCTGTAAACTGTCTGCCTCTTTGCAGTGTATTGCTGGTGTAAAGTTGACTGAAAGAAGTCTAAGTAACAAGACCAACAGACTATTTTTGACTTTTAGACCCCTGTGATAAACCTGAACATACAGTTTATGTATTTACGACATTATTGGACATCAGAACAGCCTTAAAATCAAGGAACTAGCCATTTTTTAAGGTTTAATTTGTATATATTTCTGTGCATTGTACTGAAAGGATAAGTTTAATCTACTGATACATGTATTTTGAGTTTATATCCAACTTTTTCTAGTAGAAACTGTCCATGAATAAGTTAAGAGACACATTAACATCCTACATGTCGGCGGTCGCTCGTCTAACTTCTAACACCTTCAGGTAGCAATTCCTTTTAATTTGATACCATAATTATCATTTGGATAATTGGATGTTGGGTTGGATGTTTGACTCTGGCACCAAGAACCACTTTACTCACATTAACCCTGAACTGATATAAATCCTTTGATCTGGAGCTTGAAAAGAAGATGGTGGTCTAGCGATTAGCAATTTGAAAGCAACAGTCAGACGCAGGCAACTTAAACCTTCTGCGTGCTTTAAAAACAAAGAGTAATTGAATTCATTTCAGCATAATCAGAAGTTATTTGATACTTTAAGGCTTTCATCGCAAGTAACAGGAGGCCTTTGTTTTAGACTCAAAAGACAATACTAGATTGTTTAAATGTGTATTTTCACTCACACACATGCACACAAACACACATACACATCCTGTTAGGACATGCAGTGCTACATAAGACCAACACCCACTTGAACACAGAGGCTGATTCAGGTGACGCAGCATAAAGGCATACTTATTTCAACTATTCTGAATTATTCTTACCATTACATTTTTTGTAATTAAGTGGTTTAAATGGCTAAGATACACATGGCTTAACGCAGGAATAATCTCTTTAAACACTGTATTGGTTAAGTCCTCAGGAATTACAAAACTTTTAATCACCTCAGTGCATTAATTAAGATCAGGACAAAAGTGAATTCTCAGTTACCTGACACAGTTCCAGCTGTAATCTAATACGTCTTGGCAACAATCTGTTGAAAGGAGAACAGGGAACTGGACCCAGTGCAGCATGTGACACACAAAGCTTTGATCAGCACTCGAGTTTCTCAGAAGCTGTCAGTTTGCTTTGACATTTGGAACAATCCGAGGTCCTTTTTGTTTTGACTGGTGTTTCTTTTTTCCTCCAATCCTGACATCTACTTATCCACTCACTGACTTATTTCAGAGGCGAGGGTTGTCTGGTGGTTATGAGCCATCAGAGGACAAACGAAGAGAAAGAAAAAGAAGACATGTTGCTTAGACTACTTCAGCTAAGCAAGCATTTTATCGATTGATCACATCATATTTGCCTCAGAGAGTCTAATCAGAACAGCATGTCACACTGTCAGGGAAAAAGAAAACCTCAACTTTTAAAAACGTTTACAAAAATAGCTCAGTCAGTCACAATCAGGTCCTGATGAGAAAGAAAACAAGACTGTCCAATTATGTTCTTGTGTTTTCACACAATGCTGATGTTAACAAACCTTCAACAGCATCAAAAATCCTGAATAAATTCTAAGATTTAGTTGTCAGCCATTGTTCAGTGAATATATTAATCTCGATGCCTTTGTCACCAGTCAATCAATCCGGGAGTAAATTTTTGCATCACGACAGCACTTCTCTTTGCAGATGAAAAACAAATCATGCCTCAATTGTTTATTATTTACTGAAGCCTTCATGTGCAATGAAAAAAACATAATTTACAACGTGGAAAATAAGAAAAACACATATTTTTCATTAATTAAAATTTCTAAAATGATAAGAATTGTAGAGAGTTCAGTAGTTGAGTTACTTCTTCACAACAGAAATATGCAAAACAAAGCAAATAATTAGATTATTTAAAAAGCAATTTGATGCCTGTGCCTTAAGCAAGAATTTCAGGTGCTTTCACTGTGCTGCAAAACTCTGCAGTCTGGCTGCTGCTGTCAATCATTGATTTCCAAATGGAAAATTATCTGAAAAAATACACTGGAGGGGAATAACATAAGCCTAATGAAAAATGTACTGCGCGTTGGGGCCAAACCATCAAACCATATGCAGGCCAAGATTTATTTCTGTTAAAAAAAGCGCGACTGGTTACAACATTACATCAGAACACCAGAGCTGAAATATAGTTTTACTGCAGGAAAGTAGAGCACGGCACAGCATGTTCTAGGAAACAGTAAGTCTTATGCTTCAGCTCAGAATAAATCTCTCTGCTATGCAAAGCACGCAGCTCCTGTGCAGACAGTTTTTGGCTGAGTTTAACCGTGGAGTTTATTGTCTCATAAAATTTTTTTTAGTAAACACCAAGGACTTACAAAACACCAGATTCTGTTTGCATACTACATAAGGAAAACTACATGTCATGGTTATCGCTGAACGGTTCAGATATCAGAGGATGTTTTTAAAACTTAGCGCAGGTGAGGAGTTGTGAGTGCTGAAAAGGATTAGGGAGAAGACACTGAATACGAGCTATTGTTCGCTGTGGCACAGTTCGGCCTGGATTACTGATTGTGTCTCAACTTTCTCGTCAAGAGAGTGAAGAAGACATGGTTGGGAAGTAGGGGGAGCTTCGGCTCTTCCTGTAAGGCCAAGACGGTAAACATTTCCTTCTGCTACAGCCGTTTTCTATCTTTACATCACTGTGTTTAGAAAGAGCTCTCTCTTTCTATACACAGTGATGTAAAGACCTCCGTTTTTTGGGGGATTTTCAAGCGTAGACAAAAGGCAGGGTGACTGGCAAGGGCAGGGCAGCACAGTTGTGTGATTAGTGCATTCCTCACCACTCCACCACCCCACCCCATGCAACAGCACAACCACAGTCAGTGGAAGAGCTGAGAGCAACAATAAAATTTCCCTTCTCCATTCCCTTCGAGCTCTCTCTAAAGGGCTGATTCAACGCATCGCTGCATCTCTGTATTTACATACAAATAAGAGGGAGGATGTGGACAGTTATCGCTGCCTGCTCCCCTCCCCTTCTCTTTCTGTGTGCCTGCTAGTCTCCGGTTATTTGACTTTTTTTTTTTCCCCCACAGTTTCTTCAAAAAGCTGTGGGGATGTCGGATTAGAAAAAACCACTCAGTTTGCCGAGGGCTATTAGAGCTCCGGAGCCTTCCTTAACCTGGATAAGGCACACAAAGAAGATATGAATAAGAAATAGGAATGTGGACAGACTTCAGTCAGCATCACTACCTTGGGAACATATAGGTGTGTGATGGCAGCCACAGGGGGATAACAGTCCTTTAAATAAAGGGTTGTGTATGCCACACTGGCATGTCAACTTCCTCCAGCGAGAGGCATAAATCAGGGCTCATCTACACTACACCTGAGGCACAAAACCTCCCCTATCTCTGTTGTGTTTGTTGCTCTATTGTAGCAGGTAGATTTGCTCCACGCTCATCCTGCTGCTCCTTTTTTTAAGTCTAGCCCGTAGAGAGGATCACCTCAGAAATTTGCAATAAACTCTGTGGGGCTTTCAGAAGTAGCCTGAAGATCTAAGGTGAGAAAGCAGAGAGAGGGAAAAGAGTCAGTGTGGGCTTCTTTCCCCTGAGCAAAGCTCTGTTTGTTATTCATGAAAAAGCTGGCTCTTCTCGTGAGATTCGGGGAAAATTATACTGTGGGTCCGGACAAATGAGCCGCTTTTCTCCACTGCTGGACAGAAATGGCTGCCGTCGCTCCAGAGTCTTCCACGACCCTGCGCCCTGTTGTGGCTTATCTTGCTCACCAGAGTAAAGAGAAGAAAAAAAAAAGGAAGTGGGTTGGATTTAGCGAGTATGTGAGAGCAGGACGGACAGAAGAGGGAAAGCAAGGGATTGAGTGGGGGGGAATTAGTTCAGTATTTCGATAATGGATACCCTTGGAAGAAGCCCAACCACTCATCAGGGCATTAGAGGGGGGTATGAAGGGTGGAAGAGAAAGGGATGAAGACAAAGAGTGCAGGGCAAAAGAATGTGCATTCAGGCTTGCCTTGATGCTAAACCCAAGCTTGCTGAGCTCAGACTTAATTGCAAAAACAGATCTGAAAGCAATATATTCCCCTTTATCTATAATGAACATTTAATTGTGTTGTTTAAAGTTACCTCTCTGTATACAGCAAGGAGAGCTTTCACACTCTAGCCTGAAAAGTGAAAAGTAATGCCTCCTTTGAGAAAAACAACAGATATGTCTGGTTGCAGCACCAGCAGCGTCATATATAACCACAGACAGCTGATTGCACCCTCTTAATTTTTCAACACTAAAGCTCTTTATCTGTTCTTTGAAGTGTCACTTGAGGAAAGAGGGGCAGTCCTAAGCTTAAAAAGAGAGAGAGAGAGAGAGCAGCAGAGCTTTGCATGCAAATGAGGAAGCCAGTTGGAAAACACGGTCAGATTAATTGAAAGCACCTCGCTCCAGAAAAGCTCACAGCAGATCCTGAACCAACACAGCCACAGACACGCTGTCCATCAACGTCTCTGACTAATGTTGGAAATAATAATCCAGACTTGAAAAGCACAGCTAGTTACTGGCAAATACGTCTCGTCTGCAAATCCAAAGTCATCCCTCTGATCGAAGACTGGCAGAGGTGTATCAAGATGGCTCCTGTGAGAGGATTCAGTTGTGTAACAGCACATAAACTGAAATATTATATAACTGATCTCCAGAGGAAATCAATCACCATAACAAATCATTCTCTACCAAGGCAGCTGTGGTTTACTCAGATTTTTATGGCAAGCGTGCAGAGGAGACAACAGCATCATACATAAACAACAGGGAGGCTTAACGCTGTGTGAGCTCCTTCAAAAGTATCATCTTCTTCGCTGCTGCATGCGAGAACATGCTGAATCTCCTCTTAGAGGATTCATTGGGAGGGAGGGGAAGTATCAAAGTGGAGGGTGGACACTTTCTCAACACTGAAAGGCCTCTCATTGACCCCGAGTAAGTGGGAGGAGGGTCGACTACTGATGAGAGTAGCCTGGAAACTGAGTACTACATGACAACACACAGCGAGTCATTAACTCTTGTGGCATTTCAGGAGAGCTTCTTACTCAGATGTGTGACTTTAACACCATTAAGTATCATTTTATTCCTCTTAGAGATCATTTTTTTTCTCTAAGAGAGATGGTGGGAACAGAAAGTCCAGAGTACACAAGGATAAACCTGACAGACAGCATGTGATTGGCTGTTTCTTGAGGCTGCACTGCCACAATAATCATGCCAATGTTCCTGAATGTGCCTCAGATCTTGAAAGCACTAACCTCAGAGGCACTACCCTGCCTCACATTAATACCTCATAAAAAGTCATAAAAACTGATATTTTGAAAAGGTCTGTTACAAGAACTTTAAAGTGATATTCTGGTTCATCCTTCGATCTTTTTATTTTCCCATTTTTGATGCAATTCTGCACTTTTCCCTGTTCAGCCATGGACCATAAAAGCCCATTGTAGCTATTCTGGCATGTTTAATACCATTTATTTTAGACTTTTATGGAAAGCAAATATAAAAGCGTTCAAACAGAATACAAGGTAATTTAATGTGTACCCATATTGAGGAAAAAATCCACAGAGGACACTCTTTATGAAGGATTTACTGTAAAAAATTACTGGAATGAAAAACTAGCCATAATGTTTGAAAGATGAGTTATTGTCAAATAATAAGAACTTGAACATTGCAAAATTGTGAAAGAAAAGGTTATAAAGAGACATGAACTCGACATATTGAGTGATTAAAAATAAAAGATGTGGGTTTTTAATTTTGAAATAATCCAACAGTAAAAACCGACGCAGAAATAAATTTTGATAAGAAGGTCAGAGGTCCAACAGTCTTTTATTGCAGTCTATCTGAGATAAATAACTTGCCTTATTATCCATTTAATGGACCAGAAAGTAAGATTTAGGGAGCTCTATTGGCAGAAATGGGTTACTATATTTTTTTATGTTTTCATTTATGTAGAATCACCTAAAAATGCGATGCACTGCCATGTTTTACAGTAGCCCAGAATGGACAAAGTAACCATGATCTTTAGTGAGGGCCTATTGCGTATTTAGGTTACTTGAAGGCTTCCACTGATTCTTCTTACATGCTTGGAAAGGGAGTGGTAAGTGAAAGATATTTATCTAGTTGCACCTCACCCCTAGATGACACAAAATCCCACATACTGGTCCTACTGACTATGCTTCTGTGCCAGCATATTGCATATTAGTGAGAAAAGGGGTCATGGTGGCTGTCCGGTGGGTGTGTTTGAGGGTTTCTGGGTACTTTGTGCACCTTGCTTGCCCATCGAGTAACACAATATACAGTATCGGAAACTGTTGAAGCATGTTTTGCATTCCAGCAGGAGAAAGGCAGGACTATTGTGTACAGAGGCCATTGTGTTTGTCCGCTGGCAGACACCAAACCAGACCATGAGTCATGCTAAGCACAGTCTGAACTCAGCCCCCTCTCCTCAACAGCTAACAGCATGAGCTGGGAAAGGTTACAGCCTGTTCACCACGCAGGCTTTGAATAAGCTAGAAATTCAACACTGGTTCATTTTCACAGTACCTGCCAACCATGAAATAGACAAGCATTAGATATGACACAAGTACATGAGCTTGGAAATAGAAAACTGGTTTACAGTGCAAAAGCATGCAGTATGTAAATAGTGTTTCCTGCCAAGACCATGCAACTGTGAGAAAAAGAGCACTGCAAATAAGAAATTCAATTTTACTTGTCATTCCGCTTATATCAGATGGCTGCTCTCCCGAAAGCTGTGGAAATTGATTCATTGGATGCTGACGTTGGTTATTTTTTACAGTCTGACTTCTGTCCTTGTGGAGACACTAGAGAAGGATTGCGTAAATTATCAGCATAAAAGTAACCAGCAAAAGGGTATTATTTAACCGTCTACTTGGCAATAGACCATCAAACAATGAAAGCCTCAAATGGAAGTGACAGACAACAGAAAATTTTAGCTTTCAAAAGCCAGAAATGCACACAGCACTTTCAAGATTAACTATGACGCTTTAAAACAAAAGTGAGTAAAATCAAAAGATACAGACTTATGTTTGTAAAAAAGAGGGGATGATTTCTTTGTTGCTTTTTTAAGTAAAAGCAGAAACTGGAACAGTTTTTCCCATGAAAATAATGTGACTTAGAAGCACTTTTATGAGCCAACGTCAAACTTAATTAGCTCTAAACTACCAAAAACAAACTTCCTTTAAACTTTAGAGGTCAAGACTTTCCCTAGAACCACTTTATTCAGGCAGCCTAACCCTTCTGCTATACTGCTTTTTAATCTGATTTACCCAATTTTAGGTAACCAACGCTCAACCAACTCTAATCTGAGGGCTCAAATTTAGTTTATGGAGCTTGTTAGCAGCACTCCGTGGCATCAAAGGGATTGTTAATGTGTCCTTCCAGTCTCAGTTCAGGGAAAAAAGAGGCTACAAAGAACTGTGCTGAACAAACAGGGCATTCCCCTTCCTTTGACACGATAACACAAAAATGGTTGCAATTTGTAACAGTTTTCTTTGTGAAAAAACAGCTGCAATTTCTGCCATCTTAAGCTACAATTTCATAATCAAAAAGGTTTCCTGTAGCTCCACTTTGTGTATTTGGTTGTAAATATGTTTGCCCACTTCAACTTGAAAGTAAAATAATATAGAACTGTCTTGCACTTTATCTACTGTGATAATTTTGGAGTTGTTGCAGCCTGAAGCACCTTGTTTTTGGCCAGAATTTCTAGGATCGCTTGCAAAAACTCTCCCTCTGTCCTCTAGATCGTGAGGGTTGTTCTTGATTGTGTGACCTTTCAGGTTGATGCAAGGCAGATAAATCCAGCCCCCGTGGACAGATAGCGATGGTGACATCGGGTCATTCATCCTGAACTGGACAGCTCCACATTTGGCTACTGGACCAATGATGAAAAAGGAGGGAGAAAGGAGGAAAAATAGAGCTGAGGAGAAAGCAGGGGAGGAGAGGGCACACAGGCCACACACACAGCTATACCTCATGTTTACTTATGAGCTCGGGGCCTGAATTCTTGAAAGAAAACAAATGCCTATGGATGCATGAAGGTTCGAGGACTGATTTACTAATGAGGTGTGTGAGGACACAGCTGAGGACAGAATTTTTATTAGAATAACAGAAGGAGAAATCAACTGGGAGAAGGAAAAATAATCCCTATACATTCACAAGCCAGAGATCATCAGAGGAATGATATATAGAAAGATGACATGGTGGTAAGAAAAACACACAATCAACCAGAGCGACTCGTGATGAAAATCCAATCTGTCACGTTCAACTGAGAAGTTTCATTGGCTATAAATCTTTTAGCGCCACAGGCAAAGGTTAACACCAACAGGAGGAGAGAGGGCTGAAAGACACTGGCATGCTAGAAGTTATCAATTGGCTTCCCTTCTCTGAACATGAAAGCATGAGAGAAACGCCTCTACATCTGTCTACTTGACTTCCACTCACAGATTTGGACACAGTTTTATGACCAGACAGCAACAGGTGAAAGCCAATCTGCTGCAGCATCAATAATGCAACATTTCATTCTCAAGTGAGTGGAGATATTAGCAAAAAACAGCCAAGACTTACAAAAAATAAATAAATAGCATGATGCCTAACCCTGGGGTCTGAACTATCCCATTGCTGTGATCAGCTCAGTGGAGAGTTTGCGAAGCAGAAGCAGAAGACGCAAAATGTTTGTGATGTGAAATGTGTGAGTGGACAGACCCTTGAGGAATCAGACATGGAGAAAATTACATGCTCTGTCTGCTTTTCACTGAAAGTCTTGTAATATGTTGTTCTCTTCCGGTTCATCTCCGATCCAACGAACTGATGTTTGTGCCTTCTCTTCTCAATTACTGAGAATGTACAAGCAACAGCGTATTTGTTGATACTTTGTAAAGCTACTTAAATGGCATCTTAATAGACAAGGGCTGGAATTTTTAATGTTTTTCCAGGATTTAAATATTTATGAACCATCATATCAAATTATCACATGATAAGAGAAAAAAAGGTGCACTAATAGGCAAAGGTATGAAGGTCAGAGATCAGAGTAAACACAAATCAAAGCATATTTCCAGCTCTGTTCCTTGACCTTACTTTGTTCATGAAAGACACCTGAAATTAATGTATGGCAGTCAAAGGCCATCAGTTCAAAGGCAGATATTATGCTCGAGCTATAAAACAGTGGAGATAAATATTTTCAGCTGCAATATTTAACATGTTTCACTTCGACAGAAAAACACAAACAAGCTTCATTATTTATTAACTGCAAGTCTGTAAGTCTAAACATCAAAGTTTGTTTGCGTTATTTACCAAAATGGGTCGCCAACAATGTGAAGGACTTTCTGAGGAAAAATCCACTACTGACCTAAATATCAAGGTGAGGTTAACACATACCAGGGGAGATACACCAACAACAACATCTGCAACTATTTGAAAGGAAAACAAAGCAAAGGTTACTATGAGTCACAGAAGACTGTTTAAAAACAAAGTGAACCTCTGATTATCCACGTTGGCATCAGTCACGTGTCTGATGCCAACAAAGACAACTGGTTCCTCGCTATGTGGTGCATTGTATCTTAACTACAAAACATCTACACAGCTACAGTTACACACTTATTATTATTTGTTGTGTTGACACTATACTGCTGCGTATTAGCTTTAAAATTAAAATGGTGAGACTCAGTGTTAATATAAGCGCTGCACTACTCATTTTACATGTATGTGAGCATCTTTCTCTATCTATTAATCATTATTGTGTCATATAAAATTCAGTGAGCTGGTGTACAAAGGCAAAGCAATAAAAAACACCTTGTCCTGACATAATGTTTGCACTGTTCAGTATGCGTGTAACTAACAGGGCGTGATGACGCCGTCAAGATTGACAACTTGGCACCGGTTATTTTTGTATTTGCTTCCGTGTTGCTAGAGCACCATGTTTACTTTTCATCTTTATATCTTAATGTATCATGAGGTCATCAGATGTCAGTCTCACAGAGTCGTAATGTAACTGTGGCTATAAACCACAGACAGGTCATGACTGAAACCACGTCCACACCGTGCTGTGCAGAGAGCAGTTAATTAAGATTATGGACACTTGTAAACCATTATTTTGGGTCAGCAATGACAGACACTGAAATCTAAGGTGCAGGTGGTGAGGAGCTGTGTTGTGGCAATTTCAAGATAAACACAGTTTACACTCTGTGAAGTGCAAATTTTTAAGAAACCACATTGTTCAAATGACTCTGAAATTTCATGGATGCTCATTTTAAATTCTGTAACACTATATCTTACTCAAAAAGCCGCATAATAACACGGATTTGCATGTAAAATTTTCACTCTGTAACTGCTTCGGTGCAGGTGTTGCCTATAAATATGTCCAAGAGAATCTGCAGAATGTTGAGATATAGCGTTCAGAAAGCAACTTGATGTAAATTATGTAGTAGGTTTCCACTTTTTTAACTTCATGTTTAGGATTTTTGAGCTTAATCTATGCAATCCAGCCATCTGGGCTTGGTCTGCGAATGGACTAAGTCTGGCTATCGGCTTCATGTCAGGCAAAATCATGATAAGAGCTGGAAGGAGCTGGTACACCGAGTTCAACATCAGGTGTTCCCGACCACATGCTGAAAAAAGGAAATGCTCTGACAGAAAATATTACCCTCAGACTTTCCAGTACATTTAACGCTTGTCAGGTTCCATATAAATGAAGTAACACTATAAAATGCAGATGAAAAGGCAGGTGGTGTCCAGCACTTGCTGCCTTCTGTTAGTGCTTAATTCCATGGTGTGGAAGTAAAGCCCTACTGTAAGTCTTTTTAATGCTTTTATAGCTTTTATTTAAGAGCATTTAAAGCTTTTAAATACATATATTTTTATAAACACAGGTTTTCCAGTTAAAGCTAAGTCTTAAAACTGAAATCCCCTGATATAACAGATTATTGTTGCATTTCATTTTATGGTCATTTTTGTAAATTTGAGTTTTTTACTGTGGGAAGAAGTGCTTCTTTTTCTTCACAAGTTTTTTTGTTTTGTAAAGCTTTAAAATGTCTTTTTCTTGTTGTTCTTTTGTTTTATTTCCTAGCTTGTTTTATATTGTCCAGTATTATGGGCATACACATACATTTTCCCTGCAGGAATGAACACAACTGCACTGAAAACTGGCAAAATTGTCTGACAGGATATAAAATTGCATGTATAGCTACACATTTGTGTTATAAGCTGTATGACAGTGCATCAAAACAAAGTAAAATAAATTATTTTCCCTGTTCCGGCAAGAGCGCTGGAATGAAAAAACAAGGCATTTTGTGGGTAACATGTAACATCACTCCTTCCAGTGTTGTGTGTTGTGTTGTGTTGTGTGATGAAGTGAGGCAGATTGGCTTTGTAAACACAACACACACGCACGCACGCACACGAGTACACACGAGTACATGAACACAAAGACACTCGAGCTTCAAGCATGGGCTTGATAGCAGGTAGGCCCTTCTCTCAACTCGAGCAGGTTTCAGGCTCCTTTGTTGGGAGGAAAGGCTTAGAGATCAAGGCTTTGTGCGGTTGGCAGTTTAGAGCCACATATTTATTCCATTTCAAGGGTTCAACTGCATTCCTGGGCTTTTTCACTGAGCTGTGTTTTCAATACTTTGTTCTTTTGAAGTTGTTTCTGTGGCCTAAGTGCAATTTTTCCAAACAGCCATGGGGGGAAAATCCTCTATCTAATATTCAAGCAAGTACGTCTAAAGTAGAAAATTAAATCAATCCGCTGGTGTTGAAAATATTTCCACTTTGGCCTAAATTACAACATAAATCCTAAGATGTCTTGTTCTAATAAATTCTATTTGTTTTCATTCAAGAGCAAAAGTGCCAAGAGCATTATTGGAGTTCGGTATTGATTTTTTTTTTCTTGCAGCTCAGTTTGTGAAAATTAAGTTTGTCCCCCCGTTGGTAAGAAATGAGAATCAAAATTGCCAAACAAAACAGTGGCGAGACTCAAAAATATCATCTTGTTCGGCCAACATTCCTCCGTCTAAGTCTTTCACTTTCCCTCTCAATCAGGACAGGAGGAAATTATGTTTATTCTTCATTCCTAACGTGGAGATTACGTTACACATGTAAAACCAGCTTGTCCGATAACAGTGACGCCTATCAGGAGGAAAGTTAGAGCGAGATCCGTGGTGTCATAACACACAAAGGCAGTGCGTGAAACCTGTTAGACTGGAGACAAAATCAGTCTGTTGGTGTGCAATCACTCATACAAACATAACTGAGGCTTATTGTCTCTCGTGAAATAAAACGGCACAGTGAGCAGAGGACTGTGGCTGCGTCAAACATGACATTTCAGATGGCACTGGGCTGATTTTGAAAGGATAACAACTTATGGTCAAAATGTTTTGAATTTAAAGGGATAATTGAGACATAATTGGTCAGATTTTAAGATGCATTTGGTTTTGTGTTCTGGCATTTGAGAACATTAAACTGACTGACCTCACGGAGAAGCTACATTAAGGGCAAACGTTCCTAATTTGCATCCATTAAAACTGAAATTTTATGTTCTGTAAATTCAGTGGAGGTGAGACTCCATTTCAACTCTTGGCACTTTGAAGAAACACTCCTGGTTCATTGTTGACAGTCTGTGATACCAAGGCACCACCTTAAAACCCTTAAATTTAAATTCACCCTATCCTTTGAACATCTTTATAATTATCTGGGGCTGTGCTTTGAAGTTAGTGGAAGAGTAGCACAAGTACACATGAGCCAAACAGTCTGCAAACTCGTGTCAGTTCTCCAGTGTAGGAAGATTAAAGGAGATTAAGTTACTTCTATTTTCAAAAGTGTCATTTAAAAAAAAAAAAAATCCTTCCCTTACTGCAGAGCTCACAGCGTAAAGAAGAGTGAGAAACGGAAATACCAAATGTTTATCAGAATTTAAAATAGAATATAGTGGGAAAATAGGGACTTGGGTCTACTTTAATGAATACAAACAGACAAGCTCCCAAATGCCTAATCATGCAGAGTGGCCTGATTAGGGCTGACTCACAAATTCCCCACAGTCGTCAGCAAACACTCAGGAATGTTCGACAAATACGTTACAAGTTACAGACACACACACACAAAATCACAACATACACTCACCACTCCTTTAATCCATGACTCTCTTACTTAACACCCCCTGCAGTGGCTGTTTGTGTGTCAAACTAGCAAGACGCCCGGCAGCTAAGCGCAGAAAGTTCCCCAACAACCACAGACCAGGAGGAGATTTATTTCCAAAAAGCAGAAGCATAAAACCGATTATCACTTATCACAGTATGCCTCCCTAAACTATTATTCTTTAAATCCCAAATGGTACATTTTTATAAGCCACATGTCAGTAACTAAAGCACACACCAGACTGTGTTAATTTCTCAGCGAGAATCCTGATAATGAGGATGAAAAAAATAAGATTAAGGGAATTACAGCAGAGGCTATTAAATCGTGTAAATGAACTTAAATAAATAAAAGGTTTAAATTTCTGGAGTGAAGATGGTTTTAAATTGACTTTGAAATAATGGCCTGGACGCAGGATCAGAGGAGGAAGAGGCTATTCACTCTGACATTGTTCTGTGCCTGCAGATAAAACAGTCAAAGTGGATTTAGTTAAATAGTTACGGGGTTATGTTGCACACTGGCTTTAACCAGTGTATGCAGTCTGACCTTACAACATCTGACTGATGCAAATTCCACCGGATCAATCATTTCTGCTCTATATAGGGACTTTTTTTTTTCAAGTTGACAACCACACAACAATAGATAACTCATGCCAGACTCATACGTCATGGATATGCACACACTCAGCAGTTAAACATTACCTACAAAAACAGCAATCGCGTCACTCATGCAGTAGCAGGGCGGGTGAGTAATGACTCTCTGCCTTCACCAGCAGCTGACTTTCAGTGGTCGCTCATGCTGAAGTTTACCACATTACCCTCAGCTGACCAGAGTTTTGAGTTAGTGTTCACTGATATGTGAGATCTCATAATTGTTGAGCTGTACTGTTGAATGAGTGAAGGCATGCAGACCAATAGGAAGGCTCGATCTCACCTCATCACAAGACGTCAGTGCTAAAGCCAGTGCAGGTTTAGCATGACTGTGCATTCCTGTTAAGCCGTGCAGGGGGGATTTTATTCTTCAGTAATAATCTACAGTATGCTCCACACAGCTCCTAAACAGCCATAACTCACAGAGCAGTGACCTGGATAAAATAGACTTTGAACTTTGTGTGCAAATATGAGAAAAAACTCAAACAGTAAATGTTAAACAGAAAGGACAAGTTGAGCCACAACACAAACGGTTTGACCATAAACTGACAATAACTACTGTGATACTGAGACAGTTTACGACCAGAGAAAGTTTTGAACAGGAGTTTCATTCTATTTCTGCCCTAAATTTGACAGTTTTAATACTAAATTTGGTCAGATAATCATAAACTTATTGATTTTTTTTTTTGGTTTAAGAAATACAAACTACAGCTGCTGTTGACAAAATGTGGTTTAAAAAAACCTTATTAATGAAAACAAAACATGTGCCTTCAATAATCACAGAGTATTGAACACAACGTGGGAAAACTGGCCCTTTTTTGACTAAATACAGGAGTTTTAAACTTGCAAAAAGGCGATTTATGATCAACAAAAATGCAAACAAGACGATAAATCTGACTTGAAAACTTATAATCTGCACCACAGACACATTTCTTCCACTACCAGAAAATTATAAAAGCTTTATGCTTTGCTCTAGACAGCAACAACAAAGTGAGGTGGTGAGTTGTTTCACTAGTTGTAATCCAGTGATCTGATGCCATCTGACAGCATAACAGTCGCTCACCTATTTAGGGGTCACTTTTAATGGGAGCTGAAGTTTACGTAACATTCCTACAAACTGAGCAAAACCACGTGCCAAAGCCCATTATGAGGGCGCTGTGTGTTTTATGAGGTGTTGAGAGACCCCCAGGTGTCCGTATGGAGAGGGGCCGAGCTGGTAACGGCTTCATCGCAGAAGCAGACGAGCAACCGCTTCCTTTTCCTTTCCTTTCCTTTCCTCCTCCTTTGGAATTCCCTTAAATTTCACGAAGCAGCTCAACTGGGACTTTTTTTCCCTATTAGTCACCCCCCTTCAAACATTTCCAGTGACAGTGGCCCTCGTAAACAATCCAGAGTTCATTCCAATAAGTCAACCAAACAAAGTGTTCTTCTTGGGAACTGGTGCTTCTGGCTTGGGAAACTTCACTTTGAAAAGCACGTGTTTTAATTAAAGTGTTTAGCATTCCTGTTGTTCAACTAACAAGTGAAAAGAACGAAACAAAACACCCTGCATAAATATCTCCTTGCTTACCTAAGTCCGTGATTAAAACCCGTTGGTATTTACTGTGATGATGTGCCCTTGTTTGGAGAAAGTTTTAATAGCAAGTGAAACCCGTTCAACAAGATGTAAATCAACATTCTTGCTTTTTTTGCACACCTGTGAATTGAAGGCCTATTTTTATTTGATAAACAAACAGCTGTGAGCAGTAAATGCATGATTTGTTGTGTGACAAAGGTGTTTTTTTTACGTAACAGATACTGCAACTTTGATTTCTAGTTTGTTTGTTCCAATATCAAACTTTATCCAACTTGCACTGCAGTGTTACACAAATTTAATTCATCATACGCGCACAAAATCCAACATAAAAAACTGCAGTGATATCCAACTTTGAATACATTCAGAGAGCTATTTAAACATAAAAAGAGGCATCTACTTAAACACACTGACTAATAAGGCAGAAAAGTAAATGTGTTGGTAATTTTTTTAGAAATTACTTTGGAGGCTTGGAAGCAGCACTAATGAAGGCCTCGCAGGACACCAATTTAATTTCTCACAAATCTGTTGTTGCTTTCGCTGGAGAGATAACAAAAACACACACATTACAGTTTGTTTCATTAAACTGGTGTCCAACCATGCATGCTCTGCATATGCATTGAGGGAAAAACTGGATCTATCGTTGACCAAACTCTGCTCTCTGCATGGGTCTTATCCAAACACTTCATCCTTCACTGATCTTGGTGCATGAATTAATTTGGGCACAAACAAAAGCAGGGGTGTTTGAATTTAAAGCCTTTGCTGATTAATATCAGTGAAAGCAAATTTTAAGACAGCAGATAAAAGCGCTGAAAACCAAACTCCTAATTGCATGAAGCCTAATTTGACATGAGGCACTTCTTGAAATAAATTGCCCTAAAACAGAAAGTTGTGGATGTAGAAAGTTCAAATTAAAACAAAGCTCTAAAATGGCATTTACATGAACCAGGCATCAAATTATATGCATATCAGAACTATTTTTCAGTCTTATTTGTTAGAGAAACTGAAAAAACCACTTATTTTTACTCCATCTTTACTACCTTTAGCAGCTTGTTGTTAATTTTCACACTTTCTGATATTTTAACTTTCTGTATCATCTTTCATTTAGGCTACGGTTTATTCTATTCATAGTGAGAAACATTTTAAACTCAACTTCATGTTTTTAATGGCTGCACTGTTCCATTAAGTCGAAACAGTACCTGCCAGTGGTACAGTGATTATTAAGGTGTCAAGATATCCTTGAATAAAACATGAAATATATTAACAAACCTCTGGATTTACAAAGGATCAGTTTAAACAAGGACCCCTCTTGTCTGCCGTGTCCTCCTATCACCAGAGTGTTAACTGCCTGAGCGCTCGGCACAGTATCGCATGTTAAACCTGTTGACCTCTCCTGTGACGTTGCAGACAAATAGCTGCGAGGGGCCGGCCGGCTCCACACTGCCCAGCAGCAGTAGCCCTTACGAGACAGAGCCGTCCACATGAAACAAAACTCACACTCCTTGGCTGGAAAGCCTGACCACTGACTCATAACTCACCAAGATCATAAAAAATTGCACAATAAGCGACATGAATCACCAACAGACTGCATGCAGCGTTTCTGAAGACCAGCGTACGTGCTAACATCACAACCTAAAACATTCTCAGATGAGATAACTCAGCCTCTCAGAGATGCTCAACCTCTCCTCACGCACACTTATTCGTTTCCACATTCCTCTGTTGCATAAGCATGTCATGAGCAGGTCAAAGGTCAGCATCAATAACAATGCCCTCAAGTCTTTGGCAGCTAGCAGGGTGAAAGAAAGGAGACACCTTCCTGGAGTTGGTAGTGATTGATGCTGTGCAGAAGTGTCTTTTCTCCAGTAAAGCATGGATCTTTTATCAGGCCATTATGGCCTGAAACAGACAGAAGATTGGGTTCCCCAGATGCTCTCAAATCCTGCTCAGCAGCCATTATGCTGCAGAGAACGAGTGCAGTGATAATCCCAGGCATCTCTGTTCACACCTGTCCACTCATATTCGCATCACAAAGGGAGTTTGTATAGGGGAATCTTCATTTGCATACTCCTGTCCTTTTAATATGCAAGAGGAGGAGAGAGGGAAACATACAACAAAAGGAATAAATATCTGCTGTGCTGCCAGTTTTGGCATTTTTATTTCCCTTTCTGATTTCCAAGGTTTGCAGATCCCAGTTCATGAGATTTCTTTTACTTCATACCAACATCTTTTAGGGCTAATGACTATATTTAATATAAACATGAATATGGCTGGATCGCATATTAAATTACATACTGCAAGGATAATACAGTATGTACCGAATAAGAGTAAGAAACAAAATTCTTGTACTATATTTACACTTTTCCGAGCCAATTATGAGCATTTATATAGATCTATAATTTGTCTATGATAAGAAAAAATGTTGCAAGCTGTTATTATTTCAAAGACGTGCACAGTTGTTATAATAAAACAATGAAAATAAGAGGCACTTTCGGTGTAACCCATGACAGCTATAAGACTAACAAAGCACCAGGGAGGTTTTAATAGTCAAGATGTTATTTATGAATAACAATCTCTCACTGAGTATGTTTACATGCACACTAGATATAGAACATCTGGTTTTTAATATTCAGTAAACATACATTATGTAAATATTCCCCAGGTTTTAATTGTCTGTTTAGGCGTGTCCTTAACCCCTCCACATCAAGCAGATTCATTATTTCTGAGTTATCTCAGCAGTCGAGAACGAACCCAGCGAAGTTTCTGGCTGTCAGGACTCTGCTAACTTTATCAGATCTCCATCTGATAATCAGTAATGGGAGACAAGCGCAACAACACGATCGTACGTCTGAGTTAACAACAGAGTTGTCCCAAGTCAATCCTGAAAGATCTGATATTATGATTCTGGGTATCAGGCCGATCAGAGCATATTTGAAAGGAAGAGTATCAGCTAAAATGAGCCAGACTCTGAGTTCAGACACATACAGATCTGCTGAGCTCTGTCTCTAACTCTTTCTCTCACTGTACATGGCATTCAGGTTGCAGCTTCTCATTCAAGCCAGAACTTTTTGTTCCCATCAACATGGAAAACAGTGTTATGATCACATTAGTTCTCGCTAATTGACATTAATTCCATGAGTAACTTGACAACAGGCCAAAAATAACACGTGCAAAGACATAATGAGGACTCTCCAAAAAGCCTAATCGCAACTGGGACACAAGTGGACAAGCTAACGTTCTCTATATATGTCAAAAATAAGGTGCTAACTGTGGGGACGAACTCTGAGACCACTCCAGCTGGGATCAAACACTTCCAATCATCTACCTCGCTCACACAAATCAGCTCACCACTTCATCAGATTACCTCCCAGCTCCCCCAATAACCGTCTGTTTGCCCACTTCACGGCATAATCAGCTGCCTATGGGTTCGATCTAACATGTCTGGCACAGTCCGGAAGGCTGAAGCCCAGTATTACAGCCTGGCATGTGACCAGTATTCAAACGGCTTTGCTCGGCACTGCTGAGAGCACCTAATAACAGGATGTGGAGCGCCAAATGACGAACTGGTCAAACTCCAAGTTTGTGCCGCCCCGAGGGCACGGAGCTCAGGGTGGCTACCAGAAAGGAGAATGGGATACAGGAAGCAGGGCGGTTATGAGGCACTTCTAAAGCCATCACACCCCCACCACCACCACCTTAATGAAAACATTTATTCCAACTCTTTTTTTAAAAATTTGAGTGCTTTTCATAGTGTGTCTGTGTGTGTGTGAGTGTACATAATCACAGTAGTGGCTTGCAGTGTTTGTTGGCTGGCACAACCTCATATCAGAGTTCCTGCATGTGTCCAAACCACAGGAATTAGGCAGAGTGTGACATGATTTAAATTCAATAACAATGAACGCCCTAACACCACCTTCCAGTACACACACCTCCTCATCCACCGGCTGACAAACTCCTTCCCTCCTCCCTCTGTTTCTTCTTCCCCCCTTGCCTAACATCTGAGAGCCGCTTACATTTCTTTCGCTACAGAGATTCGATTAAACCAGACACATGTATGAGAGGAATTTGGAAACTTCTGGAGGAAAAAAAAAGAAGTGCTTTTTCTCCCAATTTAAATTATTTATGGATGTGTTAAAGTGGGAACATTTTTCAACATGGATCTTAAAAAGAGAGACAGTCAAGAAACTAAAAACATATGATGTTTCAAAAGAGGGGAAAAAAAGCAAGCGATACAAACGAAGTCTAAAATATCATATCAAAATATCACTATAATGCTACAATAACAGACTTAAGGAGCCAAACTTACACTACTAATATATCACTTTGCAACAAAGATAACCCCTCACCTGACCCTATAAGTCCCACTACAACTTGATATTTCAAAGAAAGAAAGTTGGTTCCCTGCTAGGGCGAAGCTTTTTGCTATTGTATTTACTTTATATAACTTATATCATGTTAAATCCATGACTGATAAAGTCATAATCATCTGTGGCTGCAAGTATTTAAGAGCATTCAACCTAATTTTCCCTCAGATAACAGTCATAGTCCGACCAAAACATCAGGACAACTGTATCAGCTGTTATCATCTGTATCTGCATAAATATCAGCAAACCTGTGTGATAACAAATTGCAGGACAAACACGCCAACTGGTCATGAAACGTCACAAAGTATTTGTTATCGACAACAGGCTATTTTAGGGTCTTAAACAGTTTGTCATACCTGTACGTCATTAATCAATTTTATATAAGATCTTTAAACTTGTTTTTAGTATAATTTAGTGTTTGTTTGTTAGCGTTACACTTTTATTTTGACAGTTAATCGGTTAGCCAATCAGAAAAAAACATAATTGACATTGTTTGATATTCAATTATTCATTTAAGTCATTCACCAAATACAAAAAAATCCAGATATACTGGTTTCATGTTTCAAGATGAAAGGCTTTGCTTCTCTTCTCTGCTGTATATTATTATAAAGTGAAAACATTTTGGTTTTGTATAGTTGGTTTAGACAAAACAAGCGACTGGCAGACATCACAATGAGCTCATTTGTCCCTTCTTTGTGACAATATGCAGACTAAACAACACGCGAATTAACTAGAAAACAATTCATGACATTAATTGTTGACTGCAGCAAACAAAAGCTTTTTAACTGCAAAATCAATCGTTTACTTTAGAATTTCTTTATCAACACATTTAAGGGTTTTTGTCAGAAATGTAGTTATATGAAGAAGAAACAGCAGCAGTTAAATGTTTTTAATTTTATCTTTTAAACTCTCAAATATTAATATCAACATCTGCTTCAAAACCTCAGTATCATTCAGGCTCCACTCTTGATGCAACCTCAGCGGTGTTTTAAATTTGCATGGAGTAAAGATAAAAAAAAAAAGAAAATAAAACAATAATATTTGTCAAAGGGCTTTTGTGTAGTTTTGACATCCACCTCCATCACAACATGGGCCACGCAGCGTAAACAACCCCTCATCCTGCTGAGATATCTGTTCTGTATCTGACACTGACCTCTGACTTCCCAGTTGAGATGACAGCCAGGAGAAAAGGTATTTTCCCTGTTGAGGATTCACTTGGTGACACATTTTTATCACAATAAACTTAAGGTGGACTGACTCACCTCATTGGATGGTATGCTGACAACACCTGTTGATCTCCTCTTTTCCCTCAGCTTCCTCTTTTCAATCTGTTTTTTCCCCTTTCTGGCACTGGGACCACTGCTATTCTTCTCCTTGGCCCTGCTGGGTGATGGACTCTCCTTGTCACTGTCGTTGCACGCCATGGGGCTGGGGTCCGGGGACTGAGGCTTCTCCGTCTGAGGCGGGGCTTTCTTCAGGTTGCTCCCCGGGGTGCCTGTGGGTGAAGCCGGGTGGGCAGGGTGCGTTTCCTCCTCTGGTCTCTTCAAGGCTGAGCCGGAGGAGGACCGAGCCACAGTGTAAGAGGAGGGGAGGCAGTTCCCGGTGGAGGCACTTCGGTCCGGGTTGCCGTTGTTGGTGAGCTCGGTGCCCGGCGGAGCCGCGTGGCGGCTGCTGTTTGCATTGCTCGCGCCCAAGGGAGCGCCAGTCGCCGCGGCAATGTCCCCCAACATTTTGGCTCTCATCTTCTCCCGTTTCGCCTTCCACTCCTCCAAAAAGTCTGTCGTGGCGTTTGGCTTAAACCCGCCTGTGGCCATGATCCCTTTTTTTTTTAACAAGTTCCTCAAGTTGGTGAAATTTAACTTTAAGTTGAAGTTGATATGAACTTTCAGCTCTCGGCTCGCGTCCTAATGGCACCGCATTCCTCAAGTGATTAACCCGGTTGCTGTTGACAGGTAGAGGGAAAATAAAGTCAAGCTAACGACAAAATAAAACGTCAAACTTCCTCTCTTGACTCTTTTTAAACCCTTTAGATGTTTATTTATCCGCGTCGTGGCTGTGTTCGTACAAAACACCAATAATGACAGGTTTGCTGCTAGCTAAAAATGCGTAAAAGTTGCACTCTCCGGTTACTTTTTATGATTTTTTCTCGATTAAAAAGTGACTCAAAGTGTGCAAAAAGTTAACAAGACGAGAGCAGAGGTGTTAATTCAGGTGTAAACTCACCTGTTTGGAGCTGCTTCGGTTGCTTGACTGCTCTCCTCGGTCCGACCAGGTGTGCCCGCGTTCCGCTCAGATGAATGGCGCTTGTCTCGAGCGCTGAGAGCCGCTGCGCTCGCTCTGCCCTCTGGCACACCGGGTGAGTCCGAAAGCACCCGAACACTTCCGACTGAAGCCGAAGCCTCGATGGGGCTCAGCCCGACCGTAAAAGCGGCTGTAATGGTCCTTTAATATTCCCTCAGGGGCTCAAACTGTCATTTAAGGTATATTTTAACGACATTTACGGTGTTTTGTGGTATTTATGTGTTAATTCCCTAAGGATTGCGACTCTTATATCATTAAATTTGGCAAAAAACTTCTCTTATTTCTTGGTTTTCAAATGCATATCTACTACTATTACGTTTATGGTGACATAACATTGAAGTGGCAATGTGGAAAAGATTTTATTTGTTCTTTTGTTCTCTAATTTTCTGTAGTTTATAAATGTTACAACCTAGAAGGAATAATTTTTTTCTATTGTGAGTTTACAGTGATTTTATCATAGAACCACTGTTTATTCATTGTTTTTAATTTTATTTCTACATATCACTGTATTTTTATTCTTAAAGTACTATAATAATATGTACGTAATGGGTGTGTTGTGATTAGACAAAGCTAGATTAAAACAAGAATTTATTTTATATTACTTTATTCAAACTCTAATGTTTACTACAATTCTTATATTCTGTCACCACATATCCTTTGCAGGGTTGCAGGGGCTGGAAACGATCCACGCTGACTTAAAGTATACACCCTTCAGTGTCTATGTGAAGTGTAAAAACATCATATTTCATATTTTTAGTGTGAATCCTTCAAAAATATTCTGAATAAGATGGAAATTGACTGCTTTCCACTTCCAGAGTGACACTTTTTTAAAGAGTTTAAGAGTTGAGGACCTTGAAAACTCCATTCATCTGTAAACTCAGTGGTAAATTTATTCCATCCGTCACAAGTGAGTGTTTATAAAAGACTCTTTACACCTCTTACGCAGCCAGCACAATGTCACTGATTTCTAGTCTTCAACAGGCCTTTGATAATTGCACAGTTGGAGTGAAACATTTCTGTAGAGGAGCGTTTGACGAGGATTGAGCTCTCCCACGCAGATCTCACAGACTGACTCCCTTAGGCGCCGCATGACTCATCACACCAGCCCTGAACAGAGGAGAGCCTCCTTGTTCATCACGTCACACATGCTGATGTACACACTTGATTTAAGCTAAAGCAAAAGGTTGAGGACAAAATAAGAACACTGACAAGTTGTTTTCTTGTGCTCTCTTGCACTTCAGGTGCTTTGGATGAGGAATGTGAATAGTTACTGAAAATTGATGTCAGTCACAGAGGCGGTAATGCATCGCTTTTATGTCCACATTCGGTTCTTTATGAAACATTTTCAGCTCAGACCTTTTAAAATTTCCTTCACATATTACACACATTTATGGTGAAGGATACAAGGATACAAGGATACAAGGATACAAGAAGGTGAAGGTGTTCAAGTCATTTTTGAAGCAATATTCAACAACAGACAACAAAAGCTTCACTTGAGAGAAAATAAACAGAGGAAACAGGACAACACGTAAACATAAAAACCATAAATGGATGAGGAATTTAGAGAGTTGATGTATTAAAGTTCAGAGAATATCTTAAAAACCTTCACATCACAAATTTTCTCAGTGATATGCTATTCTTATATTATAGTTTATATGATTTTATTCTTAAAAAAATTAATTTGTTTAAAAATTAACACATGAAGTTGACAAGTGGCCTCCAACTAAAACCAAAGGTGAGATGGTGAATATTTAGATCTTAGTACAATTATAGTTTTGTCTATTTTATTTGTTTGTAATTGGATCTGAGTTAGTGCATTAAGAGGAAGCATCTCTGATGATTTTAGGAACCCTGGTAGTTTTATGAGATGCCAACAAATGATAAAGTTGTACCTGAAGTCAGGAACAAACTCTCAGCATCAACTTTTAAGCTGACATTGACGAGAAGACCATGAAACGCTCAGAGAAATGGACATTTTAATCTCTATTGAGGACGACTGTGCAATAACATGCAAAACAGCTGCACATTCAGTTACATACAACAGACATACAGAATAAATTATTTCCTTTCAGCTCATTTTAACCTTTTTTTTTTTTTAAAAAAACAGTCACATACTAAGCATCACCGTTCCATCCTTCTTCTTTAGCTCTCTCGTGTAATGATCCCAGCTTAGAGGAAATATAATGAATCTAACAAACTGCAAATTGTTGCTGCATGCTGATGCGAAGCTCCATTGTAATAACTCTACACGACATTCCCGTGATTTCCAACCCGTGTGCGTTTCCACCGCTGCCTCGCTGCTCGGGCAGGTTTCTCCCTGTGCGGTGATTTAAACCTGCTGTAGGTGCTTACTGTCAGAAACCTCATTTCATGCAAGGATAATGGCACTATAAGTTAACTGCGCTGAAGGGTGCGAGCCGAAATGCTATTAGATTTGTGCGCTTCCATTGCTCCCAAGGGTGCATTGACTTTCAGGCAAGTTAAATGTTGATAAGTCATTTTTTTCCCACCTCCCCTAAATATATAAATTTGAACAGAGGCAGTTGATGGACACATTTGCAGTACAGGTTTAAAAAAAACGTGACCACATCCACATCTCAAGCTTGGTGAGTGGGCAGACCAGGCATTAAGTAAGCCGTTACCTCTGCATGTACCAACCCTGATACTGATAATGAGAAAAAAACTTGGGTGGAGTAAAAGGGAGTGAGGCGCCTCTCCTAAAAATAAACCCTGATCTGTGGACTCAGGTCACACTGCTGCATGTTTTGCATATTTCTGTCTGCTCTTGAGGAGGAAAAAAGAAAGAATGAGGGGGCACAAGGGTTGTCGTGAGTGTTTTCCTTCGATGCCAACACAAACGCTGCTTTTAACTAAATCTCATTTAACATTCCAGTCATGGATTCCCAAAGTAAGCATGCTTTGACTCCATATTGAGTGTTTTATTCAGTGTTGGGATATATTCAAACTCCCCGTCACCCACTCTGAAAGCTTTATGGTGTGTGTTTTCGTCTAATGAATGGCCTTATCGTACATTTTGTAACCCATAACACATTTGCTGTAAAAAGGAGAAATGCGTTGCTTCCCTGCCTGTAAATTGAGCAATGAAAGTAAACTGAAATTCATATGAAACATAATGTAATGAACACTCTCGCGTTCACGCATTTCCATTTATTTGACAGTAATGTTAGGTGGGTAATTTTGTAGCGAGCGGGCCTACACTGGGAGCTCACTCCCCCATGAAATTGTTTATCCAAGAGTGAGTAAGTATTCAAGAAATGTTTCTCCCAAGCCTCCCAGATGTTCGTCAAGCGGGCCGGCAGCTCTGCAGATACCCTCCACTGCAGTCGGGATAATAATATTATGAAGTCTGCAACAGACTGACAGACCAGCAGATCATGTTTTTAACCATGTTAGCCAGACGTTGATGGCTATCGAGGCAAATACCATGATTATCTTTCTTTTTTTGGAATAACAGACAGTTTTTTAATTACATTTATTCTTATCCTCTATACTGTTATAATAAAGATACCTATGTCAGTAAAGGGTGTTTTGGGCAGTAAAATGTGTTTTTCAGCAAGATATTGATAAAAACACCACAAATTGTTTGAAAAAAGCTGCACTTTAATGTGTGTTTAACTTTAAAACACTGTGTTTGTTTGCAAAATTCACACTGTCAGTATCCGAGGAGGCGTCTAGAATAACTAAAGGGGCATTTTTGTGATACAAAGGAAGCTTATATGGGCTTTTTGCTCATGCTCATGATGCTGGATTGAACTGTTGAGCTTCCGGTCACAAGCCTGCAGTGGCATGAGCCTGCTGTGTGTACATGACTGTGAGTGTGTGGTCACGGTCAGCAGCAGGAAGGAAGTTAAGTGGAGGAACAACAAAGAGCTTTAGGTGACACATTTCCTATAAAACATAGAGTGTCAGTCACTGTAGGAATATCCTGATAAAATACAGAGCTTGCAAAAAAAATGTCATTAGTTGTGTTTTTGATGAATAAAACTCTCCACAATTACAAAAGAGTGAAAAAACGACATTCAAATTCGGTTAGCGAACAAAAGCTAACGTATTTCTCTGCTGCACAATGAGCCGTGTTGTGCTGAAGGTTCCCGTTTGTTCCACAGATTCAGTCCAGTCTGGCTCACAGGTTTGTCCGTTGTCCCCTCGCTGGCCTCCAACAGGCCCCCTCAGTGCCATCTGCAGGGTGCCATCTGCTGATGATGGGTGACTGGGCGGGTCACCCTGCTGACCTCCTCCAGCAGCTTTGTGCTGCTGAGTCAGCTGCCCACACTGCCAGCTAAGTCCTCTAAAGTCATACTTGAGCTTGATTTTTTTTTAGGTTTATGAAAGACTTTTTAAACATTAGACTCTTTTTTCCTGCAGAACTCAATTCAGGTTATTAATTAATGTGAATTTAGTGGCATTGTTTTGCTTTTTAGTCATATTGTTACAGATGAAACTCCTAATTTAAACCTTATTGACAGATTTAACTCAGATGACACTGAAGAAGAAACAACTGAATAACTTCCTCCTCGTTTCAAACAATTTTGAGCTGAAATTTTAGCTGAATTTCTAAATACAATAGTAGATGTTGACGTAAATCCGACATATTAGCATATTTGTGCTGCTCAACTCACAATAATTGAGAAAATAAGCCTTTTTACTGTTAAATTTATGAAAATAAGGATGTAAACAAACTTTGAACGTCAGAAAATATTTGTTTTTGCACCTTTTAGAGTTAGTTCCTACATTAAAAGACCTGTCAATTAGTTTGGAACTGATAGTCACTGATAAATGAGAGATTTCCAGAATTTGCCTGTAAGACTTCTCAAGGTTTTTTTGTGCAGTCCTTTGTGGGCAGATCAGCTTAGTGGATTAATTTAATTATTACCATAATAATGACATTAAGTCATGCTAGTTGATGCATTGTCCTCACTGGTTTTAAAAGGGATTTAAAAAACTCCGAAGCTCAACAGAAAATCAGACATATTTATTTATGTTTCCTGTTCACAGCTGCTCCTCCATATTAACTGCTTAAGTCACTTAATGCACTAAATCAACTTCTATCATTGACTTATTTGCATAAACAATATCAAACTATTGCTCCATAATGAACTACTTCTCCTTGTTGTTCTTTTGGTACATTAATGTCAAGTATTTATGAATTTTTTACTCATAAAACAGGTGAAGTTTCACCTTCTCACACAACCAAACTGGTCATTATTCTTAATTTGTCCTCCGTTGACTTTCAGTCAGAATAATAAACACATTTATAGCACTTCAGTTATCTGTCCTGCTCTCGTCCAACCTCTCCGATGTATCCATAATACATCACAGTGGCGAATATTTAAGTGACATGCAGTCAAACGGTGAGAGACGTCTCTGTATTCTCCTCTCTGGATTCATCCACACACACTCTGCCGCTTTGAATCTCTCTTTTCTAACCGAGTGTGTTTGTCTTTGTTTCGGCGACAGACTCGAGCTGTCACTTCATCAGAACGCCTCGATTTGTCATTGTTTGTCATCGGAGAGAAACCCCGCTGCTGTTTGTCCTCGCCGCTGAGGGGCTTTGCTCATCCAGTGTGTCTAAGTCTAGTGCGTGTTGTTGTTGGAAAGGGTGGGGGGGGGGTGGGGGGTTTGAAACTGCAATTGGGGAGGAGGTTTGTTTGGCTTGCTGCACTTTACGGTAGAAAGGAGAAGGAGATTAGGCCGTGGTGGGAATAAAATGAGTAGAGAGGATGAGTGAGAGTGTCTTTGTTTGTGACAGCAGTTGCCAAGAATCTTCTTCCTTCTTTATGGACGATTTCCAGCCCAGAGAAAAACACGGCGCGTCATCAGACTGTGGAGCTGATGTCAGGAATCAAAGAGAGCAGCCAGCATTCGTGAGAAAATTTGAAAGGTCTTTCATGCTCCTCCTGAGATTTAAGACTAGTTCTGGTTCCAGTTACAAAGATTTAACAAGGGTCAAACCAGTGTGTTTTTTTATGGTTTTATTTTAAATTAATACAGATTTTCGTAGCTGCAGGGTTTGTTACAACACTAGTGTGTCTAATTTGAGCCTCACAGCTGCCAACAAGACTTTTTTCCTTTTAAAATGCCGAGCAGAAGGCATTTAAAAGACACATCAATGTGCCACACTTAACTAACCAACTAACTGAGGAGTTTCAAACTCTTCATGCCCATGCTCCCCTAAATAGCATTAGCTTTTAACTTGGGTCCTCTTAAACAAGATGTCTTTACAAATCCATCCACAGGGTTAAAACTCAGTAGCATCTGTGTGATAAATGATGCTAGAAGGAGTTATTTTAGCATTTTCTTTTATCTTCACTCCACTTAAACCCCCCTGGTGACTCCCAAAGGGGTCAGGACACAGACTTTGAAAATATTATGGAGCTATCTCACGTATTTTTAAGTTGCTAACTGAAGATGGATTGATTAGTTGAAATAAAACATTAGATTTTGATATAAAACTCAGAACAAACTGATATCGGTGGATTTTTTGGGCCCTTTATTGCTAATCAGTTGCAAAAAACGATGAGGAATTTGATGTAAAAGGGTTAAAGACGTATTTTTCCATTTCATCTCGACTTTGCAGCTGCACAGGGATGACATGCCGAGCAAAAAAAAAAAAAAAACATCCTGTAAGACTTCATATTTAAGTGAACCCATAATATATTAATCTAATTCACGGTGAAGTGTCTGCGACCGAACGAGCCAAAGTGGAGATAAAAGCCAGCTGAGCAACATTAATCATCTACAACAGATGTGAAATAAATATGCAGGTGAAACATCAGAATGCAAAGATGGAGGTGAAGCTGGCTGTGATGGCAGAAACTAACAGCCTGATGTCGTCCTCTTTGCCTTTGAGGAAAAAAAAACAACACAAGGGCGGCGTTAACTCGAACCATTTCTCACTATAATTCGACACAGTGACTGTCGAAGGCCAGGAATCTGTCAGAGAGATCTTTTTTTTCATCTGTCAGGGTCCTGATGGAGATGTTGGGCTGAAGATGCTCGAGGAAGCATGTCCACGTCACATTACAGACGCAAACCAGACGTCTCAACCGCGTGCTGAGGCAATGGAAAATAGAAAAACCAGGGATGCGTTTGCACGACTCCAGGCAATTACAGCAGATACCACCCCTTATCCCCGAAGCTTAATCTAAAGATTGGAGGCCTCATCCCGAGCAAGTCACACCCAGTGAGCTCCTATTGACAATACATGCAAAAACTAGAGCTGCAGTGAAGTTTGTTTCACAATTATTTTCTTACAAAATCACGTTTTATTCAGTGATGGAGGTTGAAGAAGATGCTTAGAGACTCTGTCACTTTCTGGCTGTGCGAACATGTCATTTTACTCACGGCTGCACTTTATTTCCTCCAAATCTGCTGCCGTCTGGGATTAAAAAATAAACAACAGTGATCACTTTTAAGCTCAGGGAGGATGAGGAGAGCAGTCAGCATTCAGCTTTTGACACAAAGCTGCAAACTTGCTGTCAAGAGACTTTAACTCCTGTTTGCTGGAGTGGCAAAAAGGGCTGAAGAGATCTGCTGATTTGAGATGTCGAAGTCAAAACGTTTAACGCAGTAATGTGAGGCTGAAGGAGCTGAAAAGGACTCACGACTCTCGACTCTGCACAGCTAATTTACGAGGATGTGAGCCGAGCATCACATTTACACTGAAGTGTGAAAATTATTTGAATTAAGGATTAGTTAAAGTAAACCAAAAAGCTTAAAATGCCCTGATCAGAACCGAATACTCTCTAGTTAAAAAGAAAAATCCCCCCACAGTAGGAAATAATATGAGTGCACCTGATGGAGTCTGCAAAGCCGTGCACCATCTACTGGTATGATGGAGTGTAGCAGCAGTGAAACAGCTCTGTGCTCCCTGTTAGGGACGGAGCAGGTGCACCTTAAAGTGAGAAATGTATCTTAAAACATATTTTTTATGGGTATAAAAGGTTGTTAACATCCTAAAACAGCCTTAAAAGGACATTTCATCCAAATTACATTTAAATATTTACTTTTTTAACCCTTATCTTGTCTAGTCATAAAGGTAGTTTTGATGATTTTACTATAAGAGATCTGCCTCTGAAGTGTCTAAATACATCCCAGTATAATGCAGAGAAATTTAATTTTGTATGTGGTGGCTAAAATATTGAAGAAAAAAACATTAAAACTCCAGTGTCTTTCCAAAAATAGCATCCTACTTATTTACTCTGACATCATGGACTTAAATGTGAATACTTTCAACTGAAGAAACAGTCTTTGATTGACCTCCCAGATCAACAACAACACTGTTTTTCATATTATTGCTGTTAATTAGTATAAAAGTAATACAGAATACAGAAACACATATTTTATTCACCTCCATTTAATTGGTGTGAAGGTTGAAATCTTAGTTTTCTTTAATTTCTTGGTTTATTTAACTTTTATCCAGACAAAAAAAGCCTCATTTGTGATAAAACTCTGTCTTTTTAATGCCCTTAAAAAGCAGCATTAACAATGAGTTAAGAGTTAAAATGAGTTTAAATCGGCGAAAACATTAAAATCAAACACAAATGTGATTATAATATCCTGGTTAGACATTTCAGTGGAATTTTACTAAATATTTCATATAAAAATAATCTAAAAGGGACCAAAAAATAACTGCTGATCAATCTAAAACAAGATGAAACTAATCAAGACCCTAAATACCCCTTAACAGAGACATCTCACCCTAAAGAGAAGTTAAATAACACTTCTTTATTCAAGAAATGGGTAATCTAAGCCTTTAAAAAGGTCAAAGGTCTTTGATATAGATGTAAAGACATAGGCAGATATATATATATATACCTTTCTTTCATATAATGTTTTAAATAATTATAAAATGCTGGAAATAATCAGACGTGGGAACTTTACAATGTACAAGTTTATTTTTAATGAACTCTTCAGTGGTTGGTAGTCACAGCACAGCTTGCATTTATTAAGCCACACACCTATTTTACAAGATGACGGGAAAAAAAAAATAATAATAAAGAAGAAAAAAACAAAAAAACAAAAAGTCTGAACCAGAGTAGATGGTCATTAGTCCATCTGCAGTGACTTTATTTTTTTAAAATTTCTTTTACTAAAATATCCTTAAAAAGGCCACTGAAATGCATAAAATGTTTTCAGATGCATGGAATATTTAATGGTGGTGATTTTGCTTCAACCTGACATCAAGACTCCTCACATGGCATTGAACAGTGCATGTAGACATTGTAAAAAGGACTGGGTTAGCGATACCTAAGATATTCTCTTTTTTTTTTTTTTGCCTTTTTTTTTTAAGTGACAACACCTTGGCTATAATAATACTACAGCTTTTAAAAAAAAAAAAAAAAAAAAAAAAAAATTGGAAACAAAATTAACAGCACTCTTCCAAGATACTGAATACAATGAAAGTGAAATGTAGTGAAGCGATTATTTATTTTATTTATTTTTTCTTTAAAATCTCACAATTATGTGAACACTTAATTTTTAAAACTGGAAAAAAAATAAAATAAAAAAAAAATTAAAGCACTGAACACTGCCAGCCGTCCCGTGTAGGAGAGTGGCTCTACTGTACTGTATCCAATGTCTTTAGACTATAAAAGAAATAATAATTAAAACACACCTTTTTGTCCTCTGGAATTTGTATACTTTTAATAGTAACAGACGGGAACCATAAACGCATGCCATGTGCTGGTCTCAAACAAATACATACAGGTATATACAGCATCACTCAGTACCTGCTAAAACAAAGTGAGAAATACAGAGTATAAACTGACTACACTACAAACTTAAAACAAAACAAAACAAAAAAAACAAAAAAAAAAAAAGAGGAGGAAGGTGAGCGATGGAAGCGGTGGAAGAGTGAAAAAATCCTACTTGTGATGGACTCATCATTAAAGCATTTAAAAAAAAAAAAAGAAAAGAAAAAAGAGAAAGAAATGCATATTGCACATACAGTGAAAGCTTAAATTCCACCTGGTCCGCCTCGTTTTTTTTTTTTTTTTCCGCTAAAGCGAGAATTCAAAATTCATTCCCTCTTGGAGGAAGACACACAGAGGTACAAAAAAAAAAAGAAAAAAACAAAAAAAAAGAGGAAGGTGGGCAGGTGTGTGTGTGCATTGGTGATCTGTGTGTGTCAGGGGGAGGGGGAGGCAAAAAAATAAAAACAAAAAACAAAAAAAAGCAGAAAAAAGTGGGAGATTGAAGCCACAAGGAGCTGATATCGGGGGCAGAAGTGGCACTTTGAGGGGGTTTCGAGGGGGAAGAAACTGCACAGCACACAACACTTAACACAGGGAGAAGAAACAAAAAGAAAAAAAAAAAAGATAACATCAGAGAGTTTGTGGCACAAATAAAAATCAGGTGTTGGATAATATCTGTTCTTCAGTGATAGCCGAGAGAGAGAGAGAGAGAGAGAGAGAGAGAGAGAGAGAGGGAGAGGGAGAGAGAGAGAGAGAGAGAGAGAGAGAGAGAGAAAGAATAGATAAATGAAAGTGTTTTTTATTTTTATATATTATGTAAAAAAAAGGCTAATTGGT
>JAQMCX010000037.1:9098000-9161622 GCA_029814765.1 Acanthurus leucopareius | reverse complement strand
AGAGAGAGAGAGAGAGAGAGAGAGAGAGAGAGAGAGAGAGAGAGAGAGAGAGAGAGAGAGAGAGAGAGAGAGAGAAGAGAGAGAGAGAGAGAGAAGAGATCAATGCAAGTGTTTTTTCTTTTTCTCTTTTATGTACAACTAAGGCTTATTGGTTAAATAGGTTTCAGGCTTCCCCGCCCACATTGCTTTTAACATGCTGATCAAACAACCCTTTTTCCTTTTTTTTTTGCTCTGTAAACTCGGTGGTTCTATCTGGACAGCAGCCACACAATCAAGTGGATTATAGTCGAGGAAGTGTTGCACGTTGGAAGAGGAGGGGGGGGGGGGGTGTCGATGGATGGATGGATGCTGCGGTGGTGGTTTTTGGGGGGTGGAGGGGGGAGCAAAAAAGAGAGATAAAAAGGAGCTGGGAGGAGAAAAAGAAAAAAAAAAAAGGAGTCTTGTCTCTGATGTCTGTTGCAATTAATATCTAAATGTGCAATTCCATTAGTCACTGCCATGGGGGACTAGAGGGTGCAGAAGACAGGGCGGGCGGGGGGGTGGGGTGGGGGGTCTGTTCTACTTGGAAAGCTTGCTAATGACTCGAATGAGCGCTCCGTTCTCGTCCTTTAGTCTCTGGTTGTCTGCTTTCAAGTCTGGGAGCATCTGAAAGGGAATAAGAAGGAAAAAGGGGAAGGAGGGAGGAGACAAAGAGAGAGAGAGAGCTTAGACGAGTCTTGACAGATAAAATGTCGTTAAAAAAAAAAAAAAAACAAGTCAGGCCAGTTTTACAAATTGTTAATTGCAGCCTGTGTAAGCAATCTTGGAGTCACACAGCATTTCTCACGTTTTTGTTTTCTACTTTTATTTTTATTTTTTTTTTAAATCTTTAATTTCACATTCTGGTTTTAAAGTCAAGAGGAGAGTGAAGTAAAGCGGTCACACCACAGGCCAAAAGATCCTGAGAAAGCCATGCAGAATCTGATTGGCTGCTCACTGGCAGCCAGAAAAACACACAGCAGAGACACAGGAAGTCGCTTTAGTTGTTGTTGATTTGATCTGGTGTACATAAAGGCGTCAGGAGGACTTTCAGCTGCAGGTTGTTGTGGCAGCAGGTTAGCATGTGTGATGCTAACGTGCCTCTAAATACTAAATTTTCTGCATCATTATACAGCTTTTCGCTGCACTTATTGTTAGCCGCTGTTATGCCAAACTAAGTGCAGAATAGAAAGTGAAAGTTTTCAAGTCTTGGATAAGCTGATCTGAATGAAACCTTTTGTTTTGAATTTGGTTTAACAAGCTAAACCTGAAGCATCATCATGTTTGACAGGATAAAACTATAATGACTCCCAGCAGAGAAAGAAAGTTACCGAACTAGATTTAAGTTACATTGTCACTGAGATTGTTTGATCTTCTGTTAATTTGTGCACATTCAGTTTCGATTTGAGAGAAAATAATTAAAGAGCAGAAAGTTTTTTTTTTAAGTTTTTGCAGATTTTCTTTGCATCTGCAATAATATTCAAGTTAATATTCCCTAATATCTTCTCTTTAGATGTTTATAATTAGTTATAATGGGGAAAATCTTGTATAGATTCATATAGTCTGACTGCTGGAGTGTTGAGAAATAGATTCTGACACAATTTGGTGAACTTGAATGTAATTATAACTTTTGCCAGATTCCTTTACTAGAAAAGTAGAAGAGCTACTGATATTTTACCTATTTTGGTAGCAGTTTTTCCTTAATTCTGCTAAATATTTACAGATACTTCTATGTACACAGATGTTTCACTCTCTTTTGAAAACAGAAGCTGTGGATGTGAAGACAACACTGAGACTCCAACAAGAGATTTCAATCTCCTTACGAAACAACATCCCAATTCTTGAATACAGATGACAATCAACTGCCAGTTTCAACGTTCGATCATGTTCTGAAGTACAGCGAGTTACTTCATACTTGATACTGATCAGGCACGAGCTAAAACTGTATCCGCATAAACCCTGTTTGTGCATGCAGCTGACTTTACTACTTGTTGATGTCATCAATCAAATTAAAGTTTTGGGGGAGCAAAAGAGGAGGGGTGGGGGAGGGGGAGGGAGAAAAAAAGGTTCAATCTCTGAAGATCTAGGCCACAAAAAAAAGGAAGCCACTTCATGCAAAGAAGCCAGAACAAGCCAAACTGAGCAACTGAGCTCCCTCTGATGGGAGCGTCACAACTAAACACTACTACCAGGACACTTTCCTTTACAGTTCTGAACGTCTTTACTGATAATTGAGTAAATTTAGACACTTCCTGGCTTTAAATGAGGCTTATTTTCCAATCCGTTGGTTAGTTTGACGTAATTAGGATGTTTTTGATATCTGGAAGGTGTGTACCGTGAAAGGAGAGCGTCCTGTGGTCCAAACTAAAAACAAAGACACCCTCCCCAATCTGAAAACCAAAAGCTCTGGGGAGTCAGAGGGGGTCGGAAAAGGGGAGTTTACAAAACCAGTGGTGGTTGGGCGGCTGGACACCTGCCTGTCTATGGGTGCGGGCAGAGCACGAATGGAGCATGAGAAGAATGGTGTTTTGAAGGGGGGGAGGGTGAGGAGGAAGAAGAAGAAAAAAGGAGGAGGAAGGAGTAGGAAGATGGAGGAGATGGTGGTGGACAGACGGACGTGGCTTAGAGGTCGACGGTGGGCAGCTGGCTGCAGGCGGACTGCGAGAGCTTTGCCAACACGCGGGACAGGGCCCGGTTCTCAGCCTGCAGCCGCTCTTTAACCTGCCGCAGGGCCTGAACCTGCTTTACCTGGGGGAGGTTCTGCAGGAGGGGGAGAAACAACAACCACAACACAGGAGAACAAGGAGAGAGGAAGGGAGAGGGAGGCAGAGAGAGGATGGAGGAAGGGGAGGAGGTGAAAGAAGGAGGGATGCGTTTCAAGAAAGAAATGAGGAGAGAACAGGGTTGATGAAAGACAGGACAATATAAATGAACAGAGAAAAAAAGGGGGGCCGAGAGAAGGAAAAAAGGGAGAACAGAAGAGGAAGACTGTTAGAAAATGGGGACAGAATTTGGAAACCGAAGGAATGATTAAGAGCTTTCCGCTTCGGCATGATGCTTGTCGATAGAATGGAAAAGTGACACTGATAAGATCAGCCAGCTGGCTACAACCTAAAAATAAACACTTTGTTATCACAGCCATGGGAACAACACTCGCTCACTACAATTTAATGGATTTTTTTTCCCCTCTCTCTCTCTCCTCGTAAACTGGCTGTCTTAGCAGAGGAGCTTAAACGTTATGTCAACATTGATTACAGCGGCTGACCTGAGATGAGCCCCGAACACAGTGAGAGATGCACAAGTCACATTTAGCAGGTTTACAAGGAGGCTAACATTAAGACAGAGGTGATGACAGTGTTGGGCAGAATATCAAACTGTTTAGCTCAAGAAAATTAACACAAATAGATTCAAAGTGTAAGGATTTATGTACTCATAACATATAAATATTCATTTTGAATCAGGGCTCGTTTGTAGCTTAAATGTTTCTAGTCTAGTTTGTTTCCTCAGAGACTGTTAGCTGCTAAAAACACACACGTGAGGTTCAGTTTGTACCCTTTAAATAAAGTGTTTCAGAATAATTCACGTCCTCTTAGATCCTAGAAATGACCCTGTTGAGTACAATGTGATCATGACCGCTAGCAATTATGGCAAAACCACAAAGACAAGACCCAACTTGTAATAAATCTGTTATCTTTTAAGCATCGCGGCTTTTGAAATGACTCACCAATCGTATTAAACCATAAAAAGTGACCCAGATTTATATTTAAAGGGAAACACATGGACCGAAGTGACAGCTGTTGGCACTATGCTGGAGCTCACAAGTACCACCTACACGCTAGCTACGGTTCTGACTCCATTAATGGAAATCTTCTGAACCCCATTGTACGTGAACGGAGAATGAGATGCACCGTGTGCGAGTGTGACTGAGCGTGTTGGTACCTTAAGTTCCTCCTCCATCTCAGAAATCTTCCTTTCTAGAGCTCTTCTTTCCTGTGGAGCACATGGAGGCGGGTTATCTCAGGACTCAGAGACAAGCAGCAGAACACACACTTTTTATTTCAGGATCTTCACACTGCGTAGAATAAGGTGTGGGACGTGGGGTGAGGGTGTAGCGACAGCACACACACACACACACACACTTGAACACACGCATGTCTTGTGAGGCGTCTGCAAGCAACAGCCAGTTCACACTTAATATATTCAGTGATTTAAACATGATTTCAAAGACAGGAGGCAAGAAAGGAGGATGTAGATGTTTAGACGTTGTGTTGGACGATGAGTTAATGAAATGATTCATGGACGGGGGGGACAGAATGTCTTTTTTTGAAGGAAAAAAAGGACATTCTTGTATGATAAAAGGATGTGAGGACAAATAAAACATGGAGGATGGTTTTAAATGTGGATGTGGATGAATTTTGTAATGTTTTTGTTATTTTTTTTAACAGCTACACAGCTGCAGCTAAAGACACCAGCATGATAACTGAATGAGTGAGAAAGAAACATGAAAACACACACATGCACAAGTTCTTTCAATTGCGATTTAACACTCCACAAAATGTTCCTGCATAAACTGAAATACACACACTTTTCAGTCACACACACGTATATAAAAAAACAACAAAATAAGCAGTCTTGAGAAGAGGTGACCACACGCTGCCTCTGAGGTTCAAAAAAACAGGTGAGAGAGAAGGTGGCGGTGTTCTGGGTGGCGACGTGACCCCGACTACTTGGGGCACGAGTGACATGACAGCCAGCAGCAGAGAGGAGACTGATACAAAGACTCAGGTTAAGATCATACCACCACCCAGATGATATTGGGGCCTGCTTGTAACCTTCAGACATAAACCCATCGGTGGTGTTACCAACATGTTTAAAAGCAGGTCGGATTGATCAAAATTACTCAGTTCCATATTTGGTTTGAGATAAACTTGAGACAAACAGAAGTTATACATCTTTTTTTATTCATAATAAAGCTGGTTTTTGTCATTACCCTTTTCTCCATCTCAAGCTGTGATCGGTCAGCATAGCGTTCCTGCCTCTGCAAAGAGAAAAGTAAAGAAAGTGAGTGGACTTGTCAGTGATTGTCTAATCAACACTGATCAGCTGAGGCAGTGTGAGCGTGTGTGTGTGTGTGTGTGTGTGTACCTGTGTGGCTTTCTCTAGTTGTAGCTTCAAGTCTGCCAGCTCCTGGTCTGTGTCACGTAACTGGGCCTTCAACTTCTCGTTCTCAGCTAAGATCTGCTCATAGAGCTGAAGAAAGGACAGACAAACATAACAAATATGTCGGCTTAAATATGTTTTTTTTTAAATGTAAATTGATACAAAATCCCCAAATTATCTTTCACATAAAGGGCAGAAGGAGGTGTGTTATGCAGCTCTTGTTACATGCATGTGCAGAATGATTATGCAGGATAATTTAAAGTTTATAACTTCTTGATTTCTGTTTTTTCAGCGAATTGAAAACTGCAATTTAGTCCTGTTTGAGAAAATGGACAACATGGGCCTTCATGCAGTCATCCGGGAACGAGGGCTTGAACTAATCCAACACCCACCCTGTTCACCTGATCTGACACCCTCAAATTACCACCTCCTCCCCAGGATGAAGCCTGGCTGCCTGGATTCAAACTTCTACCCCTTTATTATATTGTGGGCCAAAGTAATCATTAGTGACATATGTTACATGAAGATCTTTATGATAAATATAGATTCAGTTGCATACAGCACATACCTTCTTATAATCAGTGGTGTCATCTCTATCCAGCCGGCTCGAGTATGTCCTCCGACTTTCACCGTAGCCGCGGCTAGAAAGAGTGTCATTACGATCTATGGAGGAAGTGCTCTCATTCCTACAAGAGCAATGACAGCCGGTTATTTGTAGTCTAATTGTTTAGCAACACAGATAACAGAGAAAAGTTTAGTTTAATGAGAGTGAAATATGAAGGGTGTAAACAGTACCTGGACAAGCGGTCACTCTGTAAGAGAAAAATAAAAAGGAAATGTTAAAATAAAGGAGTAAGAAACAAAGTGAAGTGTTGAAATGGAACATTTTCAACTAAACCTCCACCTTCAGATTGTGCACTCTTCCTCTGCACATAACAGGACCTGACATTCCTTTGCAATCAGCCTCCTACACAAACTGCACTACTTACAAACACACACACACACACTCTTTTTCCTAAACAGCTGCTGTGCCAGTCAGAGCCCCAAGCCCACGGCACAGTGTCTCAGCAGCGGCCCTGCGAACGGGGCAGACATCAGATAGGTAAGAGGGTCGGGCTTCCAGCTATTTTCAAAATTGCAGTCTGCTTCCTGAGGCGGACAGACGGAGGTGACACAACAATGCTGCAATCTGAAGTCACGAAGTCCCGAGGCACTGAAGGACAACGATCGACGTACAGTTCAAGTGATCCAAATAACAGGCAGCTTGGCTCGGTTTAATGCTCGAATCGTGTTCAGGGTATGTAGCTGAATTACAGCAGCAGTGAGAACTCTGTAAGTCTGTTGAAAACATATTCTCTACCAGACATGCATTTCTCAAACATTGTTTTTATATTCTGGTGCTTGTAATTGAGAGTGCAGAGCTGGGAGGAAGAGACTCAAAAGCTTTTCCTGTATGCTTTCCCATCTGCATGCAGAGATAATTGCTTGTTTCCTATTTGTACTCCGTTGCGGCTCCACCCTTTGCGCTGTCCGACTGTACATAATGCCTGGAGGCTTTATTTGTCTTTCTCATCTCCCTGCTGACGGGACTCAAGTTAACGACTACTGTCTGCTCTCAATGCTGCAGAAGACACTCCTGTTCAAACAGGAAGTTCATCCAGCCAGCACTACTTTCACAACACCGCCCTTCATGTCATACGCTCCGTCTGCCCTGCGTAGCATAAATGCATTTAATTGGGCTCGAAATCCTATTCATAGTTTTTATTTTTATTTCAGAAACTCATACTGGTTAATCCATCCCTCGCAAATAATTTTTGATTATCACTAGTTGAAATAAAAGTGCTCAAAAAAATTAAGTGGTCCTTTTTAAAATCTCATCTCCGAATTTCAATATGGAAAAACTGACTTCATAATCTTAAGGTGTGTGCTCTCAACCCAGTGACCCAGACTTCCTTCCCTTTGTATGTCTGCATGTTTATAAGACTCACTGGTCTATGGCTAAGGCTACTTTTGGTTTTGCAATGTCACCATAGCAACCAGACAATTACCAGAAGATGGAAACCGGGAGGTCATAAAAATTCAAAGGCTACAGAGGGTGAAAAGAAAAGAGAAGTGACAAGGGAGGAAGTCATAGCTGTGCATGGTAGAGTAGTAAATATCAAAGACTTGGTCTTGACTTCATGAGATGAGACATGAGGAAGGACTGGAACAGAGAATAAATGCAGGAGGGCAAGAATCAAATGAAGGTCGCGCCTCACAAGGAGGGCAGCAGAATGAGCTTGATTTTTTTGATTTGGGCTGGAGGGCTTTCTGCTTTAAAGTCACTTTAATCTACTTTTTGCAGCGTGTGTGAGCTGAGTTACCTGTGGCTCCCCCTTGGTGCTGCCCTCCTCTGAGTCAGACTGCTGGTCCGGGTCATTGTCATCACCCTGGAATTAGAAAATGACAGGAGGGCAACAGGTGACTTTCTGAGCGATCAAAGAGGAACATTTATGAACTCCTGCACATGGTGGAAAGTGCCTTGAATACTTATGTGGGTGAAAGAGGTGATGTCTGGATGTGTCTTACATCATGGGTCGTGTAGGAGACCCCAGTGGGGCGTCTTTTCTCGCGGGGCCGCCTGCGTTCCCGTATGGAGCGGGACTGAGACTTGTCCTCCCCTTCTTTCTCCTCCTCCTTTCTGTCTGCTTCTGTTCATCCAGAAGAAAGACAAAAAGTTAACCTCCGATTACAACATCTGTGGCATAATGATAACTGAAATCTGTCTCATGGGACACTTTGACCCTTTTTATTTTGACATCAACGGTGTGAAAACGCCCACACAGTAATCCCACCAAGAATCCCAAGCAAAAAATGGAAAAAGTTCAGGTTAAATAAGGCAAAATCAGGACAACAAGTTGACTTGGCTCGAGTTCAGAGGAAAAAGTAAAAAAAAACAAAGGCTTTGGTCGTGGCAGAACAAAGCAGTCAGTGTTTCCTTCCTTCAGCTGAACAGACCAAAGCAGCGCTCTACGTTCCCAGGGATGCTTCATGGATTTATACGTTAAGAGAGGAGCTACTTAATTTAAGCGGCAACCCAATCCCTTTCTGTCTCAATGCCCCTAATCAGTGTGTGGCAGTTTGCCCATGTGAACGGGGGCCTGTGCAGACAGATACCAGCTTCAGGTGGATTTTTAGCAATCGTGCATCCACATGCTGTGACTGCTGTGTTCGACTTCATGTCAGTGAGGACGAATTTTATGTTAATTCAGTTTCAGTGTCACAACAGTTGAGCTATCATCATCAACAATGGATGAATATGTCCCGTCTACACAGTATTTTATGGCTTTGTAAGTTTTCTGTGTAATTAGTAAACATTTTCCCACTATGTTCGTCTTCCTACTTGCTCTTTACAGTTGCAAGAGCCGCCATCGACACTCACTGCACCTGCACAAGTCACTGACCTTTTTCTGTATCTCTGGAGGAACGGCTATAGGAGGAGGTGATCCCTGTCAGACTGTTGGGCCTGTTGAGGGAGCTGGAGCTGGAGGACAAAGTGGTGCTAGAGTAAGACGGGGTGGAGGCAGTGCTGGCTGTGGAAATGGCAGAGGTGGAGGAGGAAGACCGGTAGCGCTGTTGAACGGAAGCGAGTGAGAGCGACAGTGTGGTCAAACATCTGAGGTGACGATACACTGACATGTCTTGGGGGAAAAGTTACCGCCAGAGCAGAAGTTTACCTCTTCGTAACTGCGGTATTTCGATCGGTAATCGTCTTCCTTGGTCTCCATCTCCTTCTTTTCCTCCTGCTTCTCCTTGTCCTGCTTCTCTTTCTCCTCCTTCTCCTCCTCGCGGGTCTTTGTGGGACGACTCCTGCCGATTGTTTTCTCGGCCTCTTGCAGGTCGGTCAGAGTCACACCCTGGAAGAAGAGTTAAATATACCTTTAGAATTTGAAATCCTTACTTTGATTAAATTATTCTTACGTTTAAAACCAAAATTTGATTATTTGCATTTTCCCTAGCTCAGCAGTGTAACGTCAGTAAGCGTATCGGTGCTTGACAGTGTTGATGTTTCAGTGCTGTAAATTTTGGCACAGTGTGGTTTAGCCGTTTACGCTGGAAAGGACAAAGATCACATTCTGTCTGCTTGCCTTATAATCAGCTCGTAGACATTAAGTGCTGCCTGTGTACACAAAATGTGCTTTCTCAACCTGGATAACAACATTTATTTCAAACAGTTTGCAGCTGTAAAACCATAACACAAACCAGAGGCACCTAGACGTCACCATTTGTTAACATTTTGTTTTGATGGGAGACTCCACTATCATTTCACTTGATGATGCTTTTGCAAGAACTCTGCTGCTTTTCCAGGGATGGAGGGATAAATAAAGTGTCACTTAATAAAGCTGATTCAGGTTAACTAACCTGGGTGGATCTCCTCGACTGTCGAGCCTGTCTGGAGCGAGCTTTCCTCTGGGACTCGGACTCCTCGTCTCGCACTGGCGTCAAGTATGACCTGATATACACAAAGACCCAAACAAACACACACGAGGTTTATAATTTGGAAATAGGAGCACAGCTCTGTCATCCGCACTGACATGATGTATTACTGTACAGTTAACATCTCCTAAGAAATACACGTGTGGTGCTTGAAAAGGTTTTATGTTGAGACTTTTGGCCACTAGATGTCACAGTAGAGCACCTGCATCTCAGACCAAAACTTTTTTTCCCCTCCAACAACCAACCTCCCCACTCTGAGTCAGGTGTTGATAGACACAGAGAAAACGTCCTGAACAGATACACATTTAACCTTTTGTAAACAATGTCAACTGATGCAGGCAAACAAGAGGAGGTTCATCTTGGCTATCGTTTAATTTGTTGGAATAATCCATTTTGCACCTGAGTTGTTTGAGTCACATTATAACGTATTCAGGTCAGTAAGGAGCTATTTCTTTGATCTGCTGCGTTACCTGACTCCATTATTATTGGCTTGGTAGGCATCGTGCTGATGCTAGCTATCAACATCAAGTAAAGTCCGCCAGCCTTTACAGTTCTGTGTGGAAGGTCACTCTTTTAATCTTTTTATAAACACAGGAAGAGCCGACAGATTCACAGGTAGGATTCACATGCACTAGCATGCACGCACAGCCAGACAGACTAAAAAAACCCAAAAGAACGGAGAAGCTCAAATTACAAGACACACACTCAACCCACACAGGGAAGTGTGACTTTATTCTCTGCTCCTGACGCCAAAACTCCTGTATCTTTACATAGCAAACAGTTATTTGCAGCTAAAATAAGTCTTTAAGTTACACAATGGTCCTGATGATCAGAAGCACGGCTGCTCCTTTCTGTCTTTGGTAAGTAAGATAAGAAAATAACACTCTTCCTCACGTGTTATATACTGCAGAGTGAGGATATTAATCATGCAGCAACCTTCAATGGAGCTGCTCCAAGTTTCAAACAATAAGTCTGTCCTGTACAGATATACTATACAGCTCCAGGTGTGCATTTATGGAATAGTGTGAACGTAAAGCAGCTTTCTAAGAAAAGAATGCTGGTGGAAGAGGATTTTCCTGCAGTGTAGACGTGTGTGGAGCAGGATACTCCTGGAAAACGTTACCTAAGATGAAGCTTTAAAGCCATCTTTAAACCTACCTTAAATTACAGCGGTAAACTGTGCATCTTTAACCTTTTGCTTTAACTGTATCAAGCTCAACTGGCAACACAGTTTGTGAAATAAAACAGCGAGCTATTCTGGCAGCCATTCTCAGCGCGGAGCGTGCCTCTGTTGGCCACACAGAAGTATGAACTCATTCAGTGCCGAGTTGAGCCTTGGCCTTGAGGAAAATGTGCAGCTTCTGCCCACCTTCCTTATAAGGAGAAGTCACTGGAGCAGTCCAGGCTCTGAAGCAGGCCTGCCCCACTCCCACCATGACAGGTGGCTTATTTCAGTACGCAACACTCCATCCCACTCAAACACACACACACATGCAGGCACGTGCAAACACGCTTTTTGTGACACACTGAATTGATAGACAGACGCAAACAAACTCTCTCTCTTCTCCTCTTCATTGTGTGTTCAGAGTTGAGGCTCTCTTGCTATCTCTCACACATACACACACACACACACACACCCAGTTCTCAAACAGAGATTGCATCTGTATTAGTGTTTTACTGATAGATGCGTTTGAAAAGGTTCATGCTAATATTTGGAGAAGCTTTTTGCAGTAAATGTTTAGCTTGTTTTTTGCTTGTAGTAGACAGCAAAGCCTCAGATACCAATGTTGTTGCAAAGAAGCTACAAATTCAGAGATGTGGATGCTTCACATACTTATCTACAACAGCAGCACAAAAGGTTTATACAATTAGCACAGTTTCAAGGTGAACACCCAAGATTAGTGTCAACAATTTAGTATTCAACATAGTCACAATATCCCTTTATGTACCTGAGTTCTAGTTTAAATAATGGCCCGAAAAGTGTTTTGGCAACATATTATGACGTCACAGCCAAGTTGGCCTTTGACCTTTTTAATATAAAATGTCGTGACTTTATCCTATTAGACCTTTGTTCAAAATTATGTCATTTATAGCGCATAAAATATTGGTTTATCACCAAAAACATATAAATTGGAATCCAAGACCACTTTGACCTTTGACCTGCGAAATCTACATAGCTTATCCTTGAGACTAAGTAGATGTTTGGAGCAAATTTGAAGAAATTTCCTCAAGTAATTACTGAGATGTGGCTTTCATGTGAATGGGTCAGACATGCATAGGCAAGTATGGATGAGCCACCTGAAAAAATAAAGCCTCAGGCCACAGTGGAAGCACGAAAACACAAATTCAGCATCTTAGGACACTGAAATGTTCCACTAAATCTAAATGAGCAACAGCAGATCAACAAAATCCAGACCACAAATTGCATGTAATCAAACTAACAAATCATACCTGACAAATCTCAGGTTAATAACACACACAATAATGACAACTTTCCATATCCTACAGCAGACAAGCATCACATAAAAGACAAGCCTGAGTCATGTGGAAGGTGTGTGTTTGTTGTTACCTGCGTCTTTCAGAGCCAGTGACAGTGCCAGTGGTGGTGGTAGTGGTAGATATGGCGGTGGTGGTAGTGGTAGATGTGGTGGTCGTAGTAGAGCCAGTGTTTATAGTGGGGATGACCGCAGCAGACTCCTTCTCCTTCTCCTTTTCCCTCTCTGCACTCTCCTCTGACCAGTACCTGTTCACACACCAGCATTTTATAAAGAAACACTCTTAGCCTGACAGATTCCATTTCACCTGCTTTCATTTAAAAAACCCGAAATCTGTGGTTGTGGAGGGCTTTTAAGTGAAGCCACATGTCTGCTAGCAGCCATCTCAGCGTTGGGGTACTGTTGCATTCCAATTCTCATATATAATACAAAACAAGATTTATTTCTATTCATTTTCTTGGCTGCCGGCTGATTATGTCAGCCTGATTTTGTGTTACAAATTATTAACTTGTTTGTTGACGAGACATCTGTTTCAGACTCAAAATGACCTCACTACTGATTACACGTTACCATTATTTGCTCTGTAACATTAGCTTGCTGGCTTAGCAGCTTACTTAAAAGAATGTTTTGCTTAGGTAAGTTAAGTGAACATCTCACAAGAAATGAGGTCTGATAATTACACTGTAAGCATCTTCATAACAGCTTAATTAAAATTCCTAAACAGCACACAGCAGCTCTTTGGGTCACAACAAGGATAAAAATATCAGAAACATGTTTTAGCCTTTCAGAAGAAGTGAGCAACAGCCTCTGTAAGAAAACACACTGAGTTGTGCAGCACAGATCCACAGTAGCAGTCCTGTTCATGTACCTGCTGGTGAGGCTGGTGGAGCCAGTGCGGGTGGAGGAGGAGCCCAGACTGGAGAGCAGGCCACGATGGCCTGTAGGCGAGGTAACAGATGAGGAGGTTGAGGTGGTCGTGGAGGAGGAGGTGGTCGAGGAACTCAGGTCCTCGTGTCTTCTGCTAAAGGAGCCACTGGGGGACAAAATGCAATGTCACGGGGTGAGACGGAGTCAGATTCAGATGTGAGCGCAGCTATGATCTTGACCATGATACCTTAGTTAGACGCTCTGATTAATAACTGATTTTTTATTAGTATTGACGTATTGAGCGAAAGGATATTTGCTTAACATGTCAACATGGCTGTCGCATGAAACCGAGGGGGAAAAAATAAAAATGAACAGGTACTGACAGCTTTATATTCTAAAATGTGAGGAAAATAACTGAATAATCTGAATGAAAAGAAAGCTCTGTTTCTCTGTTTCTTCTGATGCTTTCAGCCCTTAAACATCAGACATGAGACAGCTGTCCTTTCCCTTCAGTGCTCTCTGGCCTATAGTGCATTAATAGCTGCATAGGATTGAAATATCTGTGACTCACAGTCAGTCTGAATGCTGTTAGCAATGATGGCTCAGCGTGTATTACAAACAAGAAGCTAACACAATATAGACTTAGTACATTAATGGTGAAACTCTCTGCAGGAAATGTTGGGATTTTATGTTTGAGACTGACTGGATCATTGTTTTGTTTGCAAAGTGCTTGTTCATTTCAGGAGGGAACCACAGTTTAAAAATACTGCAGTTTCAGTGGAAATGAAGCTGTCTTGATTTTACTGCAGTGTTACTCTGTGATATCTGTGTTAAAGGTTTGCCGTCGCAAACAAATTCTAAGAAACAGCATGACAAGTTTCTGTATTTACTGGGCAGATTTGGAAAGCATGTAAATCTTAACTTTAATTAAAAACATTTTGGACAAAGTTACCCAGACTTATCCGGAGGCTGGTTGTAAGTGATGGTACAACCATAATTCTAATCCAATATTCATCTGGACATGAAACATAACCAGAGGAACATAAAACACATGGTAAGCTCTTCAGCAGCGCAGAGACACATGGTCAGACAGGACAGGAGGGTGTAGAGACGGCGGTGCCCCTGATGAGGCTGGTGTACCTGCGGTAAATGCTGTAAGACTGGTAGTGGGAGGTGGGTGGCTGCCAGGGTTTAGTATTACAGGTGTTAGGGTCCAAGCTGGAGGTGGACGAAGACTTGGCTGGCACGTCCCGCGTGCTGCCGCTCCGCCCTAGTGCTAGCGTATGGGACGTGCTGGCGTGTTGACAGGCAGGTGGGCGAGAGAGGCATATTAGCGGTGGAGGCGCACACACACACACACACACACAGATACAGTAAAAGAAACATCCATATTTAAGACTATCAAAGCTTTGCACATTTTTGGTGCATGCATGTCATATGGGACTGGCTGGTTACTTAACAGTTGAAAGCAACACCAGCAAAGTAGCCATGAGTTAAAATCAGGAAGTTTCCACTTTAAAAAACTACTTCCCTTTTAAGTTTCAAAACTTGAAAAATAGAGTAGTTCATTAAGAAGGCTCGTATCCAGTTTTTTTCCCCATATGACACGCATGCAGCAGAAGTCCATACCTTGGTTTTGTGCCATGAACAAGCCTGAGAGTCAAACAGATAGATGGGCTTGTTAAATAGTCTGAGTAATTTATTGCAGACTCATTGGCACAATAACCTGACAGGACTGGTACAGTCATGCAACACACTCTGTGGCAGTGATAGAAAAAGGCGTCGGGCTGATTTGCATGGCTTTCTCAGTAGCTGTTGCTGTGCATGAAAGCATGTACGTATGTATCTGTTGATATAATCCAAGCAAAAATGCATAGAAGATGATCGATAAACAGCTATCGATACTGTCTACACAGTTGTTTTACTTTCAAAGCTATGCAAGTCAACCTCATAATGGACAAATACATCAGATCAGATGGAATTGAGATCTGATGGTCAGATGAGGGATGGAAGTTTGGCAGAGATTCATGTCGCTGCAGAAGCTAACCTGCGCTGGTAGCTGGGGGTTCGGTTGGTGGAGACACTTCCTTCACTGTTCTTCAGGTCATCGTCCCAGCGTCGCCGGGTGTATGAGCCACTACGTATCAGAGCAGTGGAGTCCCTGGGGGAAACCACAAGCTACAATAGTACCCCAGGCTTCCACTAACAGATACTGACATAAATAGTTGATATGTGCTTATAAATAATTCTAGTTTTCCACATTAAGTCCATTTATACCCACTATGAAATCCCCTCTTTATCTAGTAAGTTGAAGTCTACCAAATCCATTGCTGCACAAAATAGCAACCTAACCGGAAGCAGTTTCTTGGGGCACACCATGCAGAGCATTGTGTTGCCTGCAACACACAGCAGTGGGCAGCAGGTGCCGCTCATGCCATTGCATGTTTGCGCAGAACCACTCAGTTCCAAAGCTTTACCTGTTTTCCTTCTCGTCAATGTCTGAAGTACTGGCCAGTCTCCTGGGGATGGTGGGGGCCACGTAGGCAAGCCGGGTCCCTTTATCCTTTTCCTGTGGATGCAGGAGCAAAAAAAGGACCCAGTTTAATGACCTTTTATGGGAGGGTTGTCAAATATCATTAGAATAATCTTCAATTTTAATATTAACCGTTTAAATCTTGTTATTTCAGTCTCAATTGTACCCAACAATTCATGAAAGCATCAAGTCTTAACACAAATGATTTCTTCCTTATATGTTTCTTCCCAAAATATATTGATTACATACATACAGTATCTAGGAAGTAAATGAAAACTCCATAAAAGGAGCTCATTACATCAAAACAGAGGATGTGACTACACAGCTGCTGACCTTCTCTTTTTCTTTGTTGTCCAGGGAGGAGGACAGGCGAGGGCTCGAGGCTGAGCGCATCACCCCGGTTGTGTCCTTCTCCCTCTGAGCCTCCTTGGTGGCTGTGATCTCCGCCAGTGCTCCGTAGCTGCCCGTCTTCCTCAAACCGAGCCGCCACGACGCTGGAGACTCGTCCTTCCTCTCCTCCTCCACTTTAGCTGAGACTTTTGTGGGAGGCTGAGTGGTCTGAGTGGTCTGAGAGGGAAGGGAAAACAGTTTAGTAAACAGTTAACTTTGTAGAAGTACAAAGATGTTGAATTAGATTTTTTTAGTAATGTCAAACAGGTCAAAACAGTGGTCAAAAATGTTTAAGATTAATATCCAGGAGCTGTAACTTCAAAGTTTAAATGATCGGGGCGTAAGAGGACGGCATGCCAGTTAAGAGGTGAGATCATTTCCACTACTACAGCTACTCCGCTCTAAAAATTATTCCAGAATAAAAGTTCCTCTAAAAGTATGATAATTATGTAACACTCTTGTTCAAAGGGTCTTAAAAGGGTAATTAAACCTGTGGGGATTTTAGACTGATACTTTTTAGGTTTGGCCACATTCACATTTTTATGACAAACTATTAAAAACTGACAAGCAATCCAACAAAACACAGAAGCCACACAGACACACAGTGAAAGCACAATCAGGACTTTGCTTTTATTGATTACAAGTGAAAACAACATCAAGTCTGGCTGGTGAGTGAAATTCTAAGAGAGGAGGGTTCAATTAGCATCACCTGGATCAACCCAGGGTGGTTAGGTGGGGGGTGTTAAAGTCTTTGTCAGTGCACAGGAACATGTAGGATGAGAACAACTCTGGTGCACACCAATGTCTCACCATAGGTTTATTAGGCACTAGAGAAATGCCAGTTTTGCGCAAGCCTTGACGCCACAATGCAGGACAGCCTGGCTCCGCCACAGGCATGAGGGGAGTAATACAATCAAACTAAAGCCAACCATGACAAGAGCCAGGGACGAAACAGACGCAGAGAGACAGAGGGAGGGAGGAGGACAGAGAGGTTGACACAGAGAAAAAGCCAGAATAAGACAGAAGCAGCAGCAAAAGAAACACACTTTATGGCAAGGAATGACTTTTTTAAAGGCCTATTCACACCACACAATGCTTACTGCTAAACCGAGGGGGGAACTAGTATTATTGTTCTCAGTTGGAATAAAAGACAAATCCATCAAACACTGTCAAAAACCGACACTGTTAATGTTTTTTTTCACTCTTGTTAGACAGAAGACATTGTGATGTGTGAGCGCTAGGCTTCAAAGAAGGATTGCATCAAGGTCATAGCAAGAAAAGAAGCAAGAAAAAAAAGAAACAACATTCAGGAAGCCCTCATTGCAAGACAGACTAAAGGGTCCACGTTTAGAAAACAAAAACTGCAGAGGAACCTTCATAACATTTTAACTGTGGCCCCAAAAAACTCTTAAAAATACCTTTCAAAGTGTTAACATGATGCTACACTAAGCATTTGTTTAAATCAGTGGATTAAATGAAGCAAACATGCCCTTGGAATAATTCACCAGGTTTCCTTTGGAAAATGCTTGGCCACATTTAGCCAGCAGAGGGCAGCAGACTCAAAAGTGAGAAATGACCACGATTGAAGCCCTGGTTTGACTCCCATCAGCCAACCATATACACTTTTCTGTGCACTCTAGTCTCTTGGCATCCGAACAGCCACACAGTAAACAGTTAACATTAGCCAGAGTTAGCAAGTAATCATGGCCGCCGCTGCCGTGTCTGCAAAATGCCTCTGAAAATGAGTCATTAACTATCATGCTCAGGGATTTTTGACATTTATAAGCTGTGTGTGCTTATTGTACTGCAAAAGAAGAGCAAACCACAAACAGGAACAACTACATCTGTGAAAGCCTGGAGTGTGAACTACAGACTCATTTATGTAAACCCGGAGTATCTTCAGTCGGCTGTGAAATTAGGTTTGTATTCAAGAGGGAGAAAAACTAAATAGATGGTGATGGTTTTATTGATTTGTGCACCAACACGTCTCAAAGGAGGGAAATTGCATTGAAGTCATGTAACAGCAGAGGTGAACTCACTCCCTGAAGTGCTTTGAGGGTGAAATAAGGACAGGATTGCATCATGGCTGTGATGCAGCACTTCATTTTCTCCAAGGCCTTTTAAAACCAATCAACTGCTTGCTAATTTGAGTGAAATCTGTCTGTTTCTGACTTTTTTAACCAGTCCTTGGGGCAACTGTCTGCACAGGATGAGGTGATAAATACTGATCCACCAGAACGTACCTTCTTTACCGGCGAAGTAGGGGTCGTCACCTGGTTAGTCGGGCTAGTTGGAGGCGACACGGTGATGCTGGTCGAGGTGGGCGTTGTGCTGTTGCTCACCGACGCTGAAGGCTTGCTCTTGTCTGAAGAGATCAGAAAATTAAAGTGTGAGTTTTTTTGAGTTGACGGAAAAAATCTTTAATTAAAAAATTCAAATGTGCTCAGAGTATAAATGCAGTATAGAAAATAAAGAGCTTCTGTGGTGACTGTGCCATATAAAGGTAGACGGTGACCCAAATTTGCTTCTTTTTGAAGACACAGCTGACTGAGTTACACAACAATTCCAAAATAAGTCACACTCTCATACACAGTACCTGCTTCAGTCTCTGACTCTGAATCTTCATCCTCCTCTTCTTCACTGGAGCAGCTTGATTCGTCCTTCTTCCCCTCCTCTTCTTCATCCACCTTCTCAGGTTCTAAGGTCTCGATGCGTGGGGCGCTCTTCTCCGGCTCCAGAAGCAGTGTTTCTTTGCTGCAGCGTACAAATATATCACACCGTCAGTACAGAGACCACATGTCAAAGTGAAAAACTAAGTGTGAAAGAAGTTTAACTAGGCTTGTGCTGCAGGGGGCTTAAGATCCTAGAGACTAATTTAGTAGACAGCTTTCATTGAATGTTTTTCACCATCAAGTTATTTACCTCTTGAGTGGTTTCATTGATTGGTTGTTATCCCCAGTGGTTGTCGTTTCAATCAAAGGAGATTTCTTAACATCTTTTTTGCCACCCATCAGCTGGAATAAAGAAAACAAAAATCACAGAGGGGGAAAAAAAAGATAGTTAGTCATTTTCACTCAATAATAAGCTTCCAAATGTATTTTTATAGAAGCCAGTTGAGCATATTTACCATTAACACTGCAAACAAAGTTGTTTTGAGTCAATATGAATCCTTTATAAGCAGCCACACTGACTCACCAGATTTTGTTTCTTTTGTAGTTCTTCTAAATATCCCAGAACATCTTCATCTGCTACATCAAAAGCTGTCTGGCCCTGAGGGAGAGTGAAATAACAGGAGTTATCTTAAATACGGATTAAACTGTACTTACTGACATGACTCATGACAGTTCCAGCAACCCACCATTTTATTAATGAGGTCCATATCACATAAATTCTCCACCAGTATCCTACATGCCTCCTCTTTGCCCCAGTGTGCTGCTGCATGTAAAGGGGTCCAGCCATCGTAGTCCTTAATATTTACATCATACCCTGCTTGGATTAAAAGCCTGTAGAGGAAAGGAGTGGGGAGATAAAGAGAGAGAGAGAGAGGAAACAAAAACAGTTTTCCTTAGGGTTAGGAAATCTGCTTCTTAGATTTGATTCTGTACGCTAATCTTTATAGGTGAGGCCTCAGCTCAGGCTTTTAGAAGTGCGTCAGCATTGCAGCCTGAGGTCAGATTTAAAAGATACAGAGTCTGGGCCCTAAACACACGGACACAGAATCTGCAGAAGGGAAATGAGGTTGGCATATTTTTAAAACTCTAATATTTCAGCCTATAACTCTGCTATGACGTGGGGGGAAATATTTAGATCCATGACTTATATATGGCAGTCATGGAATCATCAGAGATGTTAAAGCTATCTATGGCAGAAGAGTGTGCTGGCCGGCTTCCCAGACCAGATGGACGGACGGCTGCAGTTCCTATCCTCAAGTAATGGAGCTGCATTAACAGCCTACAGAGACCATGTCAAAGCACTGAGAAGATGCAGAGACCAGGATATGTTTGGCATTAGCAAAGAAAAAGCACAACGCTAGTCACCACTTTAACTGTAACAACAAACATGAATGAGATGCTTATTTCATTTTTGTCCGAACTTCAAAAGATAAAGTTTGCACTCGGTCTACTACCTGTGAAATTAAGAGCACTGCTTACTTTAAAACCTCGACGTATCCCTTCGCAGCAGCTACATGAAGTGACGTTCCGCCGGACTTGGCGTGCCGGATGTCTTGGATCTGCCCGCTGTTGAGCCACTGCCGGGCGTCCCTCAGCATGACCCGCTCCTCCTCTTTCCGGGCCGCCTCGATGTCCACCCCTGGTAAGTGACAGAGCAGATTGACACTTTCAGAGCGGCGCTGGAGGATTACCTGCTTCTTAGGAACAAGCTGCCAGCTGTAACACTGAACTCAGAGTGCAGGAAACAAAATGAGGCAAAACTGCATTGAGGAATTTATCATTAGTCCTGCCCGTCTTACACCCAGAGAAAGGTATGTAAATGTTTTAAATTTAATGCGTTTAGTCTCTAAATATGAATCACAGTAGAGAGGAGAGAATATTTTAACACATACATCTTTGCATATTTAAATACTATTTCATAATGCACCAATAATTATAGTTTCAACCTATGCAGCCTTTTGCTTGTGATAATCTAGTTCATTGGAATAAAAAAGATAAAACATTATTTTGGTAAACTCTTTAAACACTAGAGGGTGTTGTAAAGCATTTTTTCTGTTTTAGCAAACAGTTTAATGCCAGTTTTCTGACAATTTGACAATGAAATACTGGCTGCAGACACACAGGCCTCAGCCAGTTTAAGTGGGTCAATATGTCTAAGCTGTAGGCTGCATGCTGTGTGTGCAGCAGTGAAAACAGACCTATATTGTCTTGTTGACACCTTGCTGGAACACGAGACGCTCTGAAATGCACTGCTGCACTAATCGTTGACTCGTCAGCTGAGTGTTAACTGTGTCGAGCTACATAAACAGTGATCCAAGAAGTGCTCTGGGGTTTGAGCCAGAACTTCAGCTGATCTTATAGGTTTTTGTTCTTTTCCCAAGGATACATCATCACTCATGTCCCGACACCACAGAAAGCTTTAAGATTGCCTCAAATTTTCAAACCAATGAAAGTGAACACCTGTGTCTGCAAGTAGAGCTTTACACAGAGGTTTAGCTCTTGCAAGCTGGAGAAGCACGACGAGACCTGTCAGGCAAGAAGAGGACACTCCATTTCCATATAACTCCATGATGTCTGTTATGAATCCTTCTGCTCTTTCAAAATATTTTTTAAAATGAGTCCACAAGCTTTTAAATTTCAGTAAAAATTCATCCACTTTCCAATACGCATGACAGGCTCCAACTGACCGAGGCAAGAAGTAGACATGTTGCTAATTAAGAGGATTAGTGAACTGAGCTCAAGGAAAGTGAAACCACATAGGAAGACAATAACTTAATGTTTCAGTTTATGTTTGACTGGATTTTAAGTTTCAATTTTAACAGAGTGTGACTGGAAAAGGGAATGTATTTCAGCATCACTGTGGTTCGCTGGTCAGTAAAGCAAAAACTTAAAAAAAAAAAAAGAAACTCTAAACACAACTTCAGCTGAACGATGATATATTCTGACATTTTGATAAGATTACAAGTGAAAAGTGCTTGTAACAAACTGAGGCTTTTACAAAACTGCATAATGCTAAAACAAATTTCATTTAATTATGCAATCAACCTTTGTTTGGAGTCCCACACTGTTGTACTGTATTCCATTAAACAAGCTGAGTAAAAGGGAATAAAGTGCCAAGTTAGTGTGGCAGGGTTTGCACAGCTTGTATAGGGAGGAAAATTAACCTAAAACCGCTTAAGGCAGTCCAGTTAATGTAGGCAATGGGAGCTAGCCAGGTAGGGCAACGTCCCCGTGATCTCTTGGGATGAAGCCTACACTGTGTCTATAAAAAGCAGTGAACCTAATGGCCTCTAAGTAGGACTACAGACAAAGAGCCGAGCGGAAGAGTTGGCAGCAGTTCAAAGTTGAGTTTTTACAAGAGAACGGCACATCTTTTAAACAAGCATTGAGCAGATAAAGAGAAATCCAATAGGCCATAAAAGGGCCGGCATCGCCCTTCACATCATCGACAATAAGCCTACCGTATCTTTGATAAAACCAAATTGAAAGATCCATAGAAATCTGCTCTTTTCAAGCATCAGGATCCTCTGAGTGAGGACAGTCACAAGCGTTTTAGAAAGAGTAAAAGCAAAAAGGGGCAAAACTGTTTATTTTGAGACGAAACTACTGTCAACCCTTATTAATAATCACCTCCCAGGAACAGAGTGTGAGTTTTATAAATTTGTGATACTTGTCCGCCTGAGTCAATTACAAGGAACTGGAGCAGTGCTCAGGAGGCAGCTGATGGAGGAGCGAAAGAGAGTGTCCGGCCTGTCCAGTCACTTGACCCAATCAAGGTCAATGAGAGGATCTAGCGGGTTGTCCCAGCAGAGGGGAAACCATGGTCACTTGCTAACAAGTTTTACCTCATGACTGGTATCTCTTTGAGGGGAGAAAATCACATTAGAAACATACAGAAGCGTTACACAACAGCTCGTTGCATAATGCTGCCTGCTACCTCTAACATAGAGAACTGAGCAGTGGATTGTCTGCAGCTGCCCTCAGGCCAGGATCACTGCAAATTCACTTTAAAGCAATTTTTTATCTCAAAAGCAGTTTTATGCAGGTCTAAATCAATGAATAAATAAATAAGACTCCAACTTAAAGCAATAATTTCCACAAAACAAGGAAGCATGAGGTAATTAGGCTCCATGAAGCCTATGCACATGGTAAATTAAGAGACACTTTAGGCCTTGTATCCGTTAGTGATGGATCTTGGAGGATGCAGCGTGTGAACGCTATGAACCAGGCAGCACATCTACCAGACATCTGCAAATCAAAGCTGACAGCTGCTGCTGGCCAAGATGCTTGAGGTTCGAGTGGGTGCATGTCTCGCTGCCGTTATGTAACACAATTAAGGAGCGTTACATGCAAAAAGCACTTTGGGTGTAATTATCAATGGATGCCAAGTGTTTGACTTGGACCTTGACTTAAAGGGCTGTCAAGAGCTTGACAGCTTAGATGCAGCATTTTTCACCCTCAAGCTTGCCTGAGATGCTTAACAGTTTACACTAATGCACAGACACTTAAACGCACAGTTTATCATGTATAAATGCATTAATGCACAGTTTATCACATGAATACTGTGCATCATCTCACCAGGACTGCACTGAACAGCCTGAGGCTTTTCAAAAAACACTCTACTTACTCACCTGATGTAGTTATGCTTCTCACTTTGTTGACAAGCTTATCAGGCTTTCAAGATTAACTTGATTTGTACACCTTGATATCTATCACCTGTCAATGGCCGTGACTAATAAACGAAACATTTCTCTCTGCATGCATGTGCCAGAGTGTGAGAATGCTTTAAACTGCTTGTTTTAAAAATGGCAAATGGTGCCACAGAGAGGGGGAAAGCCAGCCAACCTTTATTAGTGAATATGAGCTGAGGAGCACCCCTCTGGCCCGGGGCCAGTTAACACGTCTGTGCGTGGCCTCTCACTGTAGGAGAGGGCCTTTCATCATCTCAAGAATGCCCTGGCCAAAAATAGAAAGACTCCACTTTTCAGCTTCATATCATCCCATGACTGCTCACAACACAGCTGGATCACTTTTCTATATTACAGTATACACGTTTTCTTCAGGCAAGCAGGCAAAAAAAGAAAGAAAGAAAGAAAGAAGAAAACAGAAGGTAAATTATACTGAATGAGAACTCTGATTCTATTTGACAACACAGTCAAGGATGCATGAAAAACACACTGGGCCCCTATCAGCTATGCTGCCATGAACATGTTAAACCAGATTTTTTCCAGATAAGATTAATAGCTTGATTTCATAAAAAATGTATATCTTTTTCACGTCTTTATGAACATTATTCTCTTTTTTTATTACTGGCCTGCATGCTTTTAAATGACCTTAATAAGTTTGTCATTTTTTTTTCTTTTGTAGCATTTGTCCAAAGATCATGGATGAAACTCTGGCATGTTTACAACACTGTGAATATCAACAATACATACTCCTTTGGACGAGGTTGTATTAGCTGCTGTTTATTACCGCTGGTTAAATTCACTACTACTGTACACAGAGTAGTGATTTTTATGAAGGTTGCCTTCAAAGAGAAAGATGACCCAGAGCTCCAGATGTCTGCAGGACTGTACCTTGTCTGTTGATCTCATTCTGCAAGAGCTCCTCCATCGCCTCTTCTTCAGCAATGTCCAGAGGCGTCTCACCTTCACTGTTCACGACTCCTACATTGGCACCCTGGCTAATGAGATACCTGCAACAAAAAAACAACATTTTTTAATTCGAGCCTTAAAGAATTTTTTTAAACATCCTTTGTAAAATTTTCCTGGAAAATTGAACTGAAAAAGTCAGGCCTTTGACAGGGCGAAAAGGAAAGGAGGAAAGGGCAACTGTTACTGTACTTCCTTTAACTGATGAGGAAACAGGACAAAAGCTGTGTAATGCTGCATTTGGTTCAATGGAAAAATTGTTTGACACAACACCACAAACTCACTCTTCTGTTTCTGTCACGTTCCTGACACCTAAAGACCAAATTACAAAGCCTTTGTTTCTTTTTTTGCTCTTCTTCTTTGCTGCTAAAAATCCCTCATAGACTTAAAAAAAAGAGTATTCCTCAAAAACAAATTCAAATGGAAGATAAAACTCTGAAATGAGGAGAAAGGATCGTGTCTCCATAGAGACCAGGACGTGCTCTTAAGGTAAAGCACACTGTGAAGTTTGAGCAAACACTATATGACAAAGGTAAATAACCATCGAACATGTTCAAATAAGTGAGATGATAACGGCCAAAGTGATGTAAACTTAAGGCACATGAGTCATATTATGTGTTTAAATGGCATAGGGTCTTCCTCACGCCGCAAACAAACGGAACATGCCACACCTAAATAATAAAGAGAAAGAGGAGTGTGGACAAGGAGTGGCACGGAGGTGTGTGGCATGGATGTTTACTACTGAGGGGTTTTACACTAAACTACTTTCATCTCGTCTTACAGTAATGCTACTGAGGATGCAGACAAAGAATTCATTCATTCAGATTCAAAGCTCTGTGGTAGAGACCTTCATCTTCTAGCTGGTTTCTAAACAAAATGTCAAGGGGAGCAGAGTGAGTTTAGTTTAGAAAGCTGATATTGGATTAATATTAATGTGTTAAAAAAAAAAGCAACAACATTATATTGAGGATGTATTATTTATAAATAGACACATGGCAAAAAGTGTAAGATCCTATGAATTTGTTTATTATTTCAATACCTGAATCATGATTCATTTAGTGAAAAACTTTTTTTGACATTTTAGTTCAGACAATTTTGTTTAAATTGATGTAATATCACAACTTCCACCGGCCTTTGTCAGCATGACCATTTACAGACTTGGAGTTGAACCATAAAATCCTCTAGAATTAATAAAACACAACCAAACTAAACATCTAACACTGCATCTAGGTAAACTTAGTAATTTAACCTTTGATATCTTTGTCTCCCACCAGCAGAGATTCAAGACCTCTTTAACTATTCAGCTTCTTGACTTCAGCTGCTTCCACTTAGAGCTGTGGAGAGACTCAGGCTCTTCTCATTAGGCCAACACACCACTTGAAACAGGCTCAGCGCTCATGACTTCCCCCCAAATGGCAACTGACTGACTGCAGTTATGTTTTAAAGTTTTATATCATCTTCATTGGACTTTCTTTTCTGCCAATTTTAGGTCAGTTTTACTAGGATTGATGGCTTTGTGGTCTGAGTCTCACTGTGGGATTTTTAGCCAACCCTGCCATTAGATGGCTGTGGTGACACCGTGGGATTAGAGATACAGTCCTGCTTTGGAGTTCCCGTTACTGCCAATGAGGAAACTGGAATTAAAAAGGGTCTACAGAAAGCTCACCACCCACATCAGGTTGCGGGGTTTCTCCCTCTGACATTATGTCTCCATTACTCATCCATATCAGGCCAAACACTTGAACTTTTCATTCATGGTGCGCTGACAAGAAATGTTTTGTGTTCCGTAATACAAGTCCAGCGCTGAAGCTGTGTTCATAAGGCCAACTGGACACGAGCCTCCTGAGTCTGAGAAGCTAACAACATTAAAACTGTTTGGACATTTTTTAGCTGTGTACAATTTCACCACATTATGGTCAAAAAGGCCACTGCATTTAGATTTAAATGCAGCAGTGTGTTTATCTTCCCTTAACCTCTTGCACTTGTTCCATTTGTTGAAAACATCAATAGGTGGGATAAATGTGTAGCCAGGCTCCTGTAATGTAACTCAGAAGTAAAGCAGGTCACGGCACACTCCCAATATGCTGAACAATGAGAACAACTGAGCTCCTTCCACCCACTTTAGCCTGTTTAAGCATCCTCTGATAACATCTCTGTGTCATGTTCTGTGCCCTATGAGCAGTCTTCTTGCCTGAAAAGGACTAGCAGCGAGTAAATAGTGGAGTGCAACTCTAGAGCTTGATTTCAGACACAGTTACTGGCAATGATCTCTTCATATTTGATTACATCACTAACAATGTGTGTCTGAGCTATCAGATGGGCTGCTGCTCCTGTCAAAATGTGATGAGAACTGTGTGCCTCTGAAAATTATGTCTCTTGATTTGTTGATTCTCAGTGGCACCACATGCATTTCTACAGTAAACGTGCTCACTGCTTGGCATTGAGGATAGCAAAAAACACAAGTCAGGGGAACTGAGTCAAATGTGTCAAAACGGTGCTAGTTTCATAACAGCCGAGGGTGAAACCCATGAAGAGCGCTGCAGCCATGTCGGCTATGATGTAACTTAGTGCTTAAAAATCCAAATTAAATTGTGGAGCACCACCTGGAACTTCATACACAAACCTCACTGACCTGACCGCTCAGATATTCTAACACAAACTTAAGACTGAAAGTTCTGCAGTTTAAAAAAAAAAAGATTCTCAAAATAAGCTCATTACCAAACAGGATGTGCAGATGATTTTGCAGAAATTGAACTTGATGGAACAGATACTGCTTCTTGGAAGCTGAATAAACTTGTCGACAGGCCTCTTAGTACTCACTCTGCTATGTCCAGGTATCCGCAGGAGGCTGCAGCATGGAGGGGGATCCAGCCCTCGTTGTCAGGCTGGTTGACGCTGGCACCATGCTCCACCAGGAAAGTCACCATGTCAACATTGTCATCTATGCATGCCTAAAGGAGGGGAGAGAGAGAGAGAAGGGTTGTAAGGCCAGTGTAAGCAGCTAGGAGAGTGACCTGCCCTGTGTGTCCAAGTATGTCTGTGTTTATGCATACATGCACATGATCTTCTGTCAGGTCTATGCTATAGTTAAAGCTTGCATGGAAAGAGCATTGCACTGCACCTGACAGACTGCCACTTGCTTTAAGAAGTGTTGGGAAATTTGGCAGCTGGAGCGTTCCCAAAATGTCTGCACATAGCAGGGGTGCCTGAAATACCACATTGCGTAGTACTGCTGATGTGGGGGCATGGAGGTGCTGAGCCTCTATGTTGCAACTTTATGGATAAATTAAGATAACATATTTTGAAAAACACTTTAAATACTGCTTTTGCTTTTACAGTCAGCTCTGCAAATTAGCCAAATATTCCTATATTTCTCAAACATAATAAATTAAACCACTGAAATAACCACAAACACCATACGGCTCTCTCTTACACTGAGCAGGTAATGAATCACCAGATTAAATCCACATTTGTGGTTGGGCAAAAGTTTAACAGCTTTATTTGCCAGCACATTTTGCACCAAGAGTTTGTCCTCTTTATTCAATCAGTCCTAATCATAAACGTGCCAGTCTCTATTACTGGGGCTAATTGACAAATCAAAAGGCCGTCTCTTAGCTGAGGACAGGAGGATGTCCCTAATACATGTCATTTGTGTAGGAGGACAATGGAGCGCCTAAAGGAACATCTGAATGCAATAAATCTATTAGAACCATTAAAATATCACAGTCAGTCCAAACCAGGTCACAGTAAAGACTATGCTTACTGAGGCAGGTGGTACAGACAGTGCTGTACAGCAAAATTTTCCATACACAAATTTAGTTACTGCATACCATTACAGGAGAGTCAAGACACTGGGTTACAAACCAGCAGACCACCCACAAAAATATAATGCATGTTGATAATGATTGGCACATTCCAGACCGTCACTGATGGAGATCTGGAGCACGGACGAGAAAGTGGGCGCTTACAGCATCCACCGGTCTAATTTTCTGCACACCATCCGTGATGTTATATAACCATTTTCTGAAACTCCTCGTGCAGCAAACCAAACCATATATGACAGACAACACACAGTGAAAGCAAAAGTGAGCCCACGGAAATAAATAGCAGCTGCAAGTGGGAGAGATATAATTTAAGACCTTGTGACTCATGAAGTGGGAGATGCTGTGAAGTTGTTCACATTATAAAGCAGAATTTGCTCCAGAGTGGGTGTACTTATGGTTTTCGCTATGCATTCAATCAGCATCTGACTGTTTGTTTGCCGATTGTTGGTGAAATGTAAAGGGGAACTTCACATTACTGTAAGATCTGTGGTTTATTTATTAGACGTACACCGTCTCTAAGTTTAAGAGGTAAATTGTGTTATAAGGCATGCAGTCTATTGTATAATCAGTAATTTTTAGGTATTTTGAAGCAATTAAATGTTGTATAATATGCTTTTGAAATGTTTTCTTTTGTGTAAAACCTATCAGTATCTGCATTTTGATTGAATTTTTGGTGTAAAGCAAAGTGTCTGAGGGCTCTTTGTCTGATTGATTTGTTCAATGTGGCCTTAAAAAAGAGTTTAAAGTTTGGCCTGTACCCTTTTTAGCCCCGAACCGTTGTTAAATGTCAACGCCAATCCGTCTCTCTCCTTATTTCCTGTCTCTGTCTCTATTGTCTCTAGTCTAATTAAAAAGACATGGCCCCCCAAAAGTAGTAGTCTTCTTTTTCTTTTTTTAAAAATGTCTGTTTCGAGAATTGTTTGAAATTGAATTGAAATTTCTCACGCCATGAAAAAGCACACCCAGGACCTTCTTACCTTCTGACCCTCTTGGCTACACTACTAAACACTAAGCCACTGTTGTTTGCAGACAAACATGATCATCATATACTTTAAGAAATTCAAACATATAGTTGGAGCTTCTCAATTGCACACTTAGACTTCACCCATATGACTTGGAGTACGTAATTGAAGACGTTTTTAAAAGGATCTTGTTCTACGGACAAAATTTTACACTAAATATAAAAAGACAAGCATACAGCTCACAAACAGAGCAACAGCAGCTTTACTTGGCCATAAGCCTGAGAGGGAGCAAGCTGTCAAGAAGGTCACATTCTGCTCAGAACGAGACGGGAAAAGGCTGCAATGGAGAACCAGCAGTGCACTTTCTATTCAGGACACACAAAGGCCCTGAGGTAAAGAAGTTTCACCACATGAAAGACACACAACAAGGTGACCTGCAAAGCAGTGGTCAGAAACAAAATCCTCAAGTGGAAAACCACAGGAAATCTCTGCAGCTATCTAACACAGTAAGCAGAGCCGTCAGACGGAGACTGATGTCCAAAGTCCCAAAAAACCACACTTGAAAACCAAAACATTTACCACTTAGCGATATCAAAACCAAACTTTGCCACCCCAACCCCCTCAACCCATCTTTGAACCCTAAGCCTGGACTTTCTCGCTGTCTCTCCTGAGGTTGCTATGACAACAAAGCGTTGACAAGGGAAACAGATACACACGAACACACAGCGGCCTCACGTTTAGGGCACACGACTATCTGGCTGGAATCCTTGTCCAAATTTGGGCCGTTTAAGACGCCGTACATGGCCAGAGCCGAAGAGTGCCTGCAAAGGACTCACTGAGCTTATCTGACAGTGTGTGCGCTTGTGTTTGTGTTTGATGTGATTTGGTTGTGTATGGGTGCTCAGGCATAGAACTTCTCCAGGTGCAGATGGTCTTCTTTTATCGACTGCGTTCATCCAAAGCTTTTCTACAGGACAGACGACAGAGCAAAGCTGAAAAAACAAAAGTGCTGCGGTCTGAAGCTCTTATCATGAGTGAAATGTCACCATCATGGGTTTGTGGATGATGTGTCTACATTTTCCGAACACATGGCAACTTGTGGTTCTCATCAAGCCCACAATTTAGTAATGTCAACAAAAAGATGACATGTGGTTCATGGCTTTTAAGTTAAGTGTCAAGACACCCAAGACAAATCCAAGTCAAATCCCTACATAAAGATTGTTTCATCATCATATTGTGGCAATCATATAGTAAACAACTCCATGTTTTTGCCTTATTAGGGTACAGAAGCATGGATGTTTTTTATTTGCAATCACATTTTTGGTCAACAATTTCTTTTTGTGAATAAGCAGAACGAATGTGCATGTTGGCTGCCTGATGGCCGTCATCTGTATTATTTGTGGTGAGTCCAAGTACAACTTTCAACAGAAGATATCATGTGATGTGCGGCAACACAGAGCTTTTAATCAGGTACCTTTTACATATAACATGCTGTGCTGACATTTTGTTAAAAAAAACAAAAAAACCTCAAAAAACTAAACTAAATAAAGTGTTGTTGAGGCTTTCTGCTGCTTGCACAAAAACTGTCCCCCATCGCCCACCTCAGTCACTCCCTACACACTTATTCTCTCTTCAAAGTAATCTCTAAGAATGGAAACAAGCCCCTTAAGGCAAACGCAGTGCTGACTATGACCTCCCTCCACAGTGCGTCACCTTCCTTCACCAGCAGCTACAGGAGCCCAACAAAGGTAATCCCTTAATGGCTGTAATTGTCTATGGCTGACAGGTGCCTGAATCAAGAGTATGCCTGGTGTAGTAGCCAGAGGGAGAGGAGAAAGAAGAAGACAGTCTGGAGAAAGTACCATAGCATTCTGTCCACTGAATGTCGAATGTACAGATAAGAGCGTTAATCTAAGGAGGGTGACAGATTTTTTCAACCCCACATTGCAAAAACATTCGCCTCAAAGGTTTTGTAAATACAATAAAGATAATTAAAAAAAACAAAGTAGAAATAAGATTGTTCACATTTAGAAAAAAAGGCCAGTGATTGAGTCAGACAGAGCAGAGGAGGGAGAGTCAAAGGGGGGTTGAGTTTTCATTGAAGTTATATTAAGAGACTATGTGGGCTTATTCCTGTCCCACACATCTTAAGAAGCTTTCGATTAACATACAGGACGTGAGCATTGAGACGTGTAATGACTCACTCTCAGACACGTTGCCATTTAAACCTGTTTGGCCAGTGTGACTGAGAAGGGGAGAAGAGAGGAGGCCTTGTCAAGCATAAAGGCAATAAGATGGATGGCACTACGCACTATAAAAATAAGCATAAGATTTAGACAGGAACTAAAATAAACCCAAGGTAAAAAAATGTATTTTTTATTCCAAATACACAAAAGCCTAAGTATCTGTTTAACTAGAATACATCCAAATGCAATAAAGCGAGGACCACGACAAAATGTTTAAAAATGCCAGATGTACTCAAGTCTGCTTTACATGTGTTGGTAGGCTTTTATTTCATTTTCAAAGTAACAAAGTACATAAAGTCGACCTGAGAATAAAATGGTTGCTGCATTGAGAGAGAGAAGGAAATACTGGTTGGCTTTACATCATGTGATCACAACACATTACACATCCTCTAGTCCTCTCTAGTAAATTGACAGGATAGATCCTTGATGCCCTTCCTGATAAAAAGGACCTCTAATGGAAAGTAAGGCTTCTGGGAAAATGACGTAACAGCGAAAAAAAAAAAAAAAGAAAATCAAGCACTAGCCTGATCAATGAAAACGTGATGCTTCATTTGAGTGGTCAATAGAGCTGTTTTCAGAAGCAAGCCACGCACTGCACATTTAACACTGTTTATCCATTAGTGACTGTGTGATGGGATTAGCCGTAGAGCTAGAAAAGCAGTGAAATTCATTAAATTTAATGAGAAAATAACTGAAGTTCAAAAATTACCGTGGTCTATGAGAGTCAAAGGTTTAATCTGATGGAAATCCATAATCCACAGAGAGAAGGGGTCATTGTAAAATTTTTTATTTAGGAGTGTTAAATAAATGTTGGTAATATTCCAACAACTCTAACAGGGCCAAAACTCTGAAGAATGAAAAATTATATTTCACAAGAATTAGGTCTGATTTTACAGCACTGTAAAGAGCAAACATAACACTAAATGCGCTCTCATGATTATCTTGTGGGACTGTACAGTGCAGCAGGATCTACTGTGATGCTTTGGCAGAGTGTATTTGATCCTTGAGGTTGTGACAGACCACTTGGAATCTCATTTGACTGTACAGGCCTTTCCCCCCATGCTCTTTTCCAGCTCCTCAAAACATTAGCTCCAAATCACAAAATGTGTCTTCTCAATTTATGAGCTTGTGTATGCTAATGGGAAAACACTAGAATTTACAACAGCCAGACATCACTGACTAGACAGTTCGCCTGTATTTGTCAAGAAAGAATTGGGTTAGGGTTATTGGACTCAAGTAGCTCTTTTCAGAAGTGCAAGAAAGCCAAACCTGCGTCACAAGCCAGAGTTGATGATGTATTGCACCCTAAGGAGTCATGATACTGAAAAGAGAAATATGTATATACTGGCCCTATAACTGGAAAACATACTGTTTGCATAGGCAAACATTAACATGTCATCAGGCCTAACATTGCTAGATAAATAATAGTTATTATGCTGTATACATGCAAATACCTTTTCAGTGTTGTTCAGGTTGACTAGTTGTGAGTTTCAAAAGAACAGACCTGCACCTGGTCAAAAAATTCCTCAGACAGAAATGTAAGTAAAGAAGGACCATATACATACCTCCAACTTCACACACTTAGCAATTAGCTGCACCCATGTGGGGCTGATTATAGGCGCTGGCCTATAGATTAACTTAATACACCTTCCCAAGCCTGTGGTTATAAATATGGATAAGATCAGGACAGAAACAATATGGCGTCCATCATATGCACCAGTCTAATCCTGAAATAATATAGGGGAATTCAAGCCTTACTCCCTACCAGCGCCGCAAAGAAGATGGGCTAAGCCATTCGCGGAGTGGGCTCAAAAATGTACCCATGACGTGCACCTAAGAAAGGAGACCAGTCTGTTGCTACGACAACAAAGCCAAAAAGGGAACATGGGTTCAGGGCTTGTCAGGCTTTTGTAAGAAACATAAATAAATAGAGAAAAGACTTCATTTTAAAGCACACAGGGGTTGCTCGGATAGCCCCTTAAGGCAGCGCAAAAAGCAAACCACTGAGACAACATCAGAAAACCAAATGTTGAAAGAAGCATCTTGAGGTGCCATCTTTTTTTTTTTTTTCCCTCTTGCAGGCATGACTATAACTTGTTATTGGAGCGGTTCTTATGAAGATGTCTCATGGGAAAAGCATGTCTTAGAGTTTAATTACAAGTGCTTCATTGTCACTGCTACCAATTATAGTTTCTAAGTTAAGGCTAGGCGGTAAACCAAACTTTATTTATGCTACATCACAATAAAACAATATCTCAGATTTAAAACAATGTCTAGTCTTTTATCAAGATCGATATAACCAAAATCATGACATTAAACTAAGTAGCAATATATTTCAATACCTTACTCCAATTTCAATATAATTTAAAAAACATTAGACTAAGAACATAAGAATACAAGACCCAGTCTGGTAATAATAAGCCATTCTCAAAAATCGCATAAGATGTGTAATAGTATAGGTTTGTCAAGTGTTTCTGCAAATGTGATGGCTGACATCATATCAAAATTTAGAGAATTGCACGATATAGACCTACATGATTTCCATAAATATTATTTCTGGACAGCCAGATTTAAATGTTTAATCAAATAAAATTGAACAACAAACAGATGTCATGGTCATGAGCGTCACTCTATTCACCGAAACCAAAGTGACTCAACACTTAGGTACCAAGGACAACTGCAAAATTTTGCACCACTTGCTTTACTTCAGAAAGATCATCCTGACATCCAAGTAAAAGGTTATAACTAATGTGTGCATAAATTGGTGGGTCTATTATCTTCTAGGCCATCGTGCAGAGAGTGCTCCAAGCTTAATTTAGCAGCACTCCACATCAAGGAGACACTTGAAGACCCCTCCCCTCCTTGACTTCCTTTAGTAGCACCCTCAGATTGCCAATTCAAGCACCCTGCGAAAAAGCTGCTGCTTTTGCTCGTGCACGCTTTACTTCTGAGAATGGCAGGGAACTCAATGGCACAGGCGGCCAACTCAACCAATCGTGCTAGCAGCTATTCTACATTCAATGACGATGTCAAAAGTTCATGTCCATAATAAAACCCATGACTGACAACAGCGTGCCTGGCTCGAAATGGATTGCATGAGAACTCTTGCTGGGTACCACAAATGGAGATGGCCATCATGTATTAATGTGCACAGAACATCAGACATAATAAGCAATTGCAGTGTATATGGATAATATTTCTGCATTGTTTCTAAATATTATGCAATGACAGAACATATTATTTCGACTACTTATCAATTCACCTTAATGCAGACTGTGGGATTATAAAACAACAAAAAAAAAGCCATATCAAAAATGATTCCCTTATCCATAACCTATCACCTAAATAACAGGGCGCCCTGAGTATAGTCTTTGTTTAGATTCTTCTGATTGTAAGTCAGTGTTGCTGCAGTGGTAATCACAGGCTACAAATACTTAACTAAAACCATTGTTGAAGAAGCAGTCAAACAAAATGACATAGGTATTAAGAATAACTAAAATTGTCCAAACTTTTACATTTCCTGCACATTACTACCATCAAAGGGTCAGTCCGGTGTTGCCAGACTATAGCTATATTTCAACCCTCCTTTTTTCTCTCATGGTATCTATCCTTTAGCATTGCTAAGGTTTAGACGTTATTTGCCCATGGTGGTGTGTGAAATGTAGTAGTGCTTCATCATTAAATATTGTTGTTCTGAACTTCTGACACATATCTCTTCAGAAACAATGTCCACATTCCTCTGGACAGCCTAAAGACCTGACTATAAACAGTTTTAATAGGGACAGCTAAACTTTCAACTAAATGAAGAAATATATTGGTTTCCCAATGAAACCTCCCCACACAGATGAGCTGTGGATTATGCTACACTCACTTCATGTAAAACTACAACAGCAACAAAACAATGATTATCACAGTGACTGGGTGACTGCCAGGTTCAAAAACAGCTGTTCAAACCCCTAAACCACAAAAGGCTTGAGTCACTCTCACTTCGATTATGATCAGGACTTTGGCTGGGATCAAAGCAACTACACAACCACAAGATTCTCAGTACTCTTTAAAAAACATGGCGTGTGGAAATGAAAGGTGATTTCACTACCATTCTCTCTAAGAAAACACTTTTAACACAAACTCATAAAAACAAAGCCCAACTTGCTAATTTTTGCCATCCTTCATAATCATCTGGAGCTTTTAGTAACGTCTCTCTAGTTTACCTTTTTTGTGTAATGTGGGGGAGTGAAACTGTTATAATTTGTGTGGTGAGATGGATGATGAAACCCTCCTCTGGTATCTGTCAGGAGAGCCAGAACATCGTCTAGGTATTATAGGATTTTTAAAACATGTTATGTAAAAAATAGAGACAGAATGAGGCCTGTTTGCTTTCAAACTTTGTGCTTCAGGTATCTACAATAAGGTTTAATAATACAGGACTTTTTTTGTTGTCCTCACAAGGAAAAGACCAGTTTTCTCTCAGATGAATCAGCAGTAGAGACAACAAATCGGCTTTTCCTGAGCTCAAAACTGGACGTTTTAGTCTGTCTTTCTTCACTCCTTGCTCTCCTGAAGTACGACTTCTCTCTGCAACCACTGGAGCAGTGAGCAGCAAGGCCCTAGACTAGCATACCAGTGGAGAAATTCCCAGATAAGTAATACACCTAGCCTTGGGGCTTCAGGCATCAGTGCTTTGGCCACTCCTCACAGGCTACGTCAGGGGCTCAGAGGCGCGCAGCCACTTCCACAAAAGGAATTCCTTCTTACCGCCTGCATGTAAGTATGAGTGCGTTATGTGTCTGCGTTTGCATGCGTGTGGGTGTGTGTGTGTTGGACAGATCAGTCCAGACAATGAATACTGTGGTGTTAAAAGTAAGAATTATATCGGAACAGAACAAATGAGATATGGGATAAAAAGAATTGCATGAGGTTCAGTGAATCTATACCTGAGACTACAGACTGAATGCTAATTCTGTGAGTTGGTATACATCTATGTGTGTGTGTGTGTGTGTGTGTTTAAGCCTGCAACAAAGAGCTCCCAGCTCCTGTGCTATTGGCAGGGTTCATGAGGCCAGAGGGTACTAGGGGGAGGGTTAGAGCGCTGCAGGGCGACCAGCTGGGTCCTTCCACTAGATGAGCCCTGTTGGGAGCTGTAACCAGACTCCACATGCGCACACATACACACATTGCCTCTGCCTTCGGTGCTCTAACTGCTGCTGCTGCTACTGAGGACGACCATATATGGCCCTGGGATTCCCATGGAAAAAGAAGACCAGGATTGAGGAAGAGGGGGAAAAAATGCCGGTGAGATTGTAACTGTATGTTTCACTTGGGCTTTCGCTCGGCAGCCAAAACAATAGCCCCACTTGAGAGCCAAATTAGTTTCCATGTGAGGGGTCCAAAGGCGAGAGGGGGCACCGGGGAGGGGAGAGGCAGAGAGGTCAGATAGCCACAGAGAGATGGCAGAATACAACCTCTGTTGATATTTCCATATAATAGAACCCTTATGTGGAGCCTACTATACGGAGGACAGTAGATAGCTCAGTCAGCAGTCACTGGCAGTCAGTTTACTAAAGAGGCATTGAGAACGGTCCACAGTGCCCCCCTCCTCCCCTCTTCCCCCGATGTACTGGCACTGTGTCACCACTCACGCCAACAAGCTCTGAACCCAAGAGGTTAAATGGATAGTGTGGGTGCCAGGGGCTGCCCTGCAGGCATGCTACCAATTTATAGCCATTACCAGCACAAATATGGATCGTCACCAGAGTTGCACTGCGTCACAGCGAAGGCTTAATTGTTAATACAATGTCACGTAAAAACCACCACTATTTCCACTATAAAGACACAACTGTTATCAACACAAAGACTCTCAACTTGGAGTGAAACTCTCCAGTTATAAAAGTCAAAGCAATACTACACTGATAAAATGCAGATCTTAACAATCTTCATATGAGAAACTGGTAAACAATGAAAAATAAATAAATAATTTCATTAACCACACCACATGTAAAAGATATAAATATGTATAAAGATGACACTGCATATTAGTTTTCCTCAGTTTAAGATAAACTGTCAAGGGAGAAAGTGCAGACGGCTGTATGCTTGAATGTATGTACATGTGTCTATGTTAGGTTGGTGTCAGTAATAAAAGCAGAGGGAGTGGAAGAGGCAGGCTCACTAGTGGAGCCTCAAAAAGGAAATGAGAAAAATAAACAGCCACTTCCTGTTCCTCTCTGGCCTGAAATCTCCAACACCCTGATCCCTCCTACCATCACCACCTCAGCAAGGAAAGAAGCGCAATACCCTCCTTCTTCCGCAAGTTATGGGCCTGAAACCGCACAGCATGAGGGCATCCGTTTTTACTGTCCAAACAACCTGTGTAAGTAACAAAGGGACGCGGATGCAAATTTTAAACAAACTCTTCATTTAATGGCCACATAAAGGATAAATAATTGATGTCAGAGGTTTGAAACATGCATCACATGCAATCAATGCCCCAGAGATGTCACAAAATGTGTGACAAACTTTGCACACTGGCAGCTGATATACTCTACATTTAGGTAGTTGAATTTTCAAACTGTGATCACCAGTTTTCAATAAACCGTTTTATAGGATTTCAACACAGTGATCATCAAAATGTATGGTTAAAAATTATATTTTTTACTCAGCATGATGCCCAGATCCTTTATCTTGAGGATTGTAACTTGACTGTGTCTTAGCGCCGCATTGTAATGAGTTCTTTGTTCCCTATGTATGCAGCTGCTTGAGTGGCTGTGGTTCATTAATTATGAATTTTACAGTCTATTAACATCTCAGCTTGATTGGACTCAGTGACCATACATTTATGCTCTATAAAACATGAGGATAAAATTCAAATCAAGGACACCATCCAGGCATAATTTCATTGTGTCTTTGTTTTGCAACCAGTCTCATTAAAACAACTGCATGATTTTTAACCTCCTTGGTGAATAAAAGCCTATTTATTTTTCTATCACTGACTCACGTTTAGTCTGTTATTACACCTTTGATTACTATGGTATAATTTTAGCAGGAGTTCTTATTAGATATTTTTAATATTAACTATTTGTAGACAATATTTAGGGTGGCACCAGCATGGAAAAAAGTCAGTAAAAACCAGCTTATCTTGTTTTTCTTCCCTGTCATTTGTCATGCAACAGGGTTTAAAACTGTTCAGAATTATTTTAAATTATGTAAAAAAGATGCACTAATAGAAAGAACATTTGCTTCTAGCTTACACGGAGGCCATACTTATGTAAGCCCATTTAAATAACGAGCCAAAGTACTTAGACTGTCAGGTTCCAGGCCCATTTACTGACACTGCCATTTATCTGCAGAAAGAGTGTAACTCATATGCGCTTACTCACAAGAACATTAATGGAGCAGCATCCCAGTAAGAGCAAATCTACTCAATCACATGGCCACTCATGGATCAGCGCGAACAAAAATCAATGCAAATCACATAGAAAGGAAGAGTTTTATAAATTACAGAGGCGGCAATGCTTCACCGCTTTGTTCTATCAACTAATATTAGCTTTAAGTGGTATACATATACATACCAGATTGAAGAAAAAGCATCATTTTATAAATTACGTATTTTTAAACATACAGTGAGGTATTCTGTGACAGGTGGAAGCAACAATGAGCAATAACCTTCCCAGAGGAGAACGTAAGGGTATCTGGTTCTTTATCCTCTGGCTTAATAACAGAGTGTAGTCGTGTATAATTGGGCAAACATCATGTGCACCTCTATCCCTGCAGCCATTTTGAAAATAAATGGAAAGAATGTAAGCTCACTCTTCAACAGACAACAAATGGACATGCACTCTCTACCTTAATTGTACTTGCTGCTCTGTAAGACAATGAAGAATTCACAGTCTCCACGTCCAGGTGTTTTCAGTTCAAAAACAGCTCATAAAAAACACTCAGCGTGAGGCATGTGACTGCTGCCAAGCAAACAACAGCAGGATGGCTTCAAGAAGACCTGGCTTAAGTAGAAGACAGACACTATGTGCCACAGGGTGGGAAAAAAAATAAGCTGAAGTCATCGCACAAACATTTCACAGCAGCTCAATACTATGCACGGCTTAGAAAAGTGGGAGCTGACATAAAAGCGAGGGGTGGGCATTACTCTGCTAAGGCACCTGGTAAGTTGCTTTCAAACCGTTCCTCAATGTAGCAGTAAGATCCGTTAAACTTACACTATCAAAACACAAACGGCTGGTTTGGTTTGAAATCAACTTCTCTTTTTTTGAAATTCATATGCGGCTGTACCTCAGTGTAATGCACTAACCACATCAGGCTAAAAGGTTACGTGGGACATTGAAAGTCTACCTTTGTACCATCTGAAATGCCCTATTGAGCAAGGTCAAGTCCATGTCTTTAGTTTCCTATTTAGTCAGCACAGCTCACATACGTGGCACTCAACTGAGGAATCTCCTGACGACCCCAGGTGAACCAGTTTCAACCTGCAGCAACGCTCATCTGAAATACTTCTGAAAATCCAGACCGTCCCAGAAGTAGGGTTGCCTCTGGCACTTTATTTATACTATGCATTATTACAGCAGTATCATAAATAAAGTTGGGATGAAAAGAATCCACCCATAATCCCATTAAAAAAAATAACTTTACAAATCATCTACCCTGTTAGAAATTTTCTGTTTCAGTAGAGACCAATTTTTAGCTTACACAGTGGCCGTCTACTTCTTAAGTCACACATGTTTTCAAGACGCCGTGTTTAAGGAAACAACACTGACATGTCACAATCAGCAGATGAAGTGGCATGTTGCAAAGCATTGGCGCGCAAACACCACAAGGACTTCCTGCTGTTGATTATGGGGTTGGCAGAGAGGCTGAAAGAAACAGTGAGCGAGGCCAGCTTGACAAGGAGAGACCTGCCAATTATACACAGGTAAAATATACATGTTCTGGGGCTCCTATTCTAAAATTATCACTCTCAGTCATCATCAAGCACATTGATGTTACAATATTGCTACAGCGATTCAACAGCAGACTGGAATTCAGCATAGCATTTGATAACCAAAACTTCTATGCAGGAAGTTATAATAAGGCTGTCATGTTTTTGTCATGTTAGTGCATCTACAGCACAACAAGCCCGATTCAAACCACTCAAAGCAGCACAAAGAGACATGAAACCTACTGATGTCCACCGTGTAAAGTTCAATACATATTTTAACACCTTCAAACTGGTCAACCACTTGACACAAACCAGTTTCTGATCAGTCTCTAAACTGGGAGACAGTTGTTATTGACAGAAAATGTAATCAAACATTACTTAAAACAACTTAACTGCACTATCCATCTACCTTTGTTTCTGCTATAATGTCAAGGTTTGGTTGGCTTTCATCCATTTTGATCCAGACTTGCTTCTTTTTTTTTTATTCCTAATGTTGTTCCTGCCATCTGTTTGAACTCAAAAGTTAGGCTTTAGTTTACTTCTGAAAGACCTGTTCTGTTTCATGCAGTCAATAATGTCATAATGCAATAATTATTTCCTCTTCTGTGCCCTCAAGACATCAACGCTGTTTGAGAGACTGATCAGTAATCAACATAATGAATAATGGCACCAAGAGGCTAAAGAATAAAACAGTAAAAAAATATAAATATTTATCATTAGTAGGTCCAAGACACCCATTAGTCACTGTATACGCATGCTTTTAGACCAGGTTTTTAGGATACCAAACAAAGTACCATTAGCGAGTAACAACTCATAAGGCAAGCAGTATCTAGTTAATATTAGTCCAAAAAAACACAGAAACAAAACTAATACTATTCAAGAAGGATAAGCATGTTGACTATTTGAGCTAGACAAAGAACAATAAAAAAAAAACTAGACTGTCTAGAATCCTGTCCATGAATTATTAAGTTGCATCTTAATGTATTCTGCATGATGTTAGAAATGCATGAGTGACTGGCTGCTACTGTACGATGGCTTTAAGTCAAAACAAAGAATCAGGAAACCTTTTGCAACCTTTTGCAACGAAAGTAATGTGAAATCAGACTTCTGCTTAAATGAGCAGATATCAAATGCCTGAAGAAAGTATGGAAATTTACTCTCGGACATAGATTGCCTGTGACAGCCTGAACACAAGAGTAACTTAGTAAAAAACTCCAATGATACATTTTTTTATTTAATTAGGCACTTAACTCAATTTACCTTAATTAAGTCAACTCTGATGCTTATCAACCTATCAAAAACTCTTCAGCTGGTTATGTCACAGAAGCACTAGCAAAAGGAAAACAGAGAATGCTGGTTCTACGCATGGCAGTCAGTTCACTTTATACACCAAAGAAACACTATTTCACTATTATGTACTGTACTAAATGCAACAGTCAGGTACAGATCCTGTTGCAAATACAGATGTGTCTAAAGAACAAGTCATTTTTAGTATACGACTAATTAATGACACTAAAACAATGGACAAAATACTGAATAAAAGGTTGGACTTCAAAGTCAAGCCTAGTGATGTCTAAACTATCTACCTTGATGTTCAACAATGAGTTAATATATGATATTAATGTTGTTAATCTGCACAGCAAATTTGCATTTAGAAAAGCTTCCCTGACCTGAAACTTCATCCACTCTCCCCTAAAGCAATCTGAAAACCTAAAAACATGATTTTCATTAACATACATATCAAAAGGTTGCAGGACAGGAATGGCTGGGCTCATGCTGTACGTCCTCACAAACCTCATGAGCTGTTAAAAAATTAAAACAGCACTGTGTATTGCATCTCAACCACATAATATGTAATTCTGGGTAGTCTGTATCAGTAATCAGATGTGGGGGGCAGATTATTAAAACAGAGGCCTGACAGATTTTGTGGATTAAGCCTTTCTCAGTAAGTCACTAACCTGTATCTCTGTTGTGAATTCTAGCAAAACAGATGACAGTATCAGGTAAGATCTGAAATGCAATATGATGCTTTGCCTGGCCGGGCCAAGGGGGCTTTTTTCAAAAGATGGTGGGATTTTTCCCTCCAGCCGAAAGATAAGGGGCTTGGAATCTGTAAGAGGATGTCATGATGCCCGTATCAAGAGGACGGGGACATGCAAAAGGCATTTCTTTCTTGCTTCTCTCACTGTCAAACTGCGAGCCTTAGGCATAGCTGAGAATCTCAGGATTAGAGCTGCAGTGACATCCACAGCAATTATATAATGTGCTAATATGACTGATGCTGGTCTGGATGAAACACAGTCACCTCACCATCCTCGGCCACATGCTCTATAATGGTTCCATTACAAGATTCATGAAGTTGATTCTCATTTTAAACTGCTGAGCACTGCCAAAGACTCTTTCTCTGTTCAGTCGGTTATGCAACTCCCACTCTGTACATGCAAATCCACCAACACAAGTGACTAGCAACCTTTCCTGAGTCGTTGTCATGGAGACAGTGCAAGATAATGTTCATAGACTTTAGGGCCATAATGAGGGTGTGTAATGTCAACAGAGCAAAGGCATTGTAATGCCCAAATCTGACACGTTCAGTTGAGCTCAGTCATGTCACCCTAGTCCTGAGGATCACCAAAGGCCATGGACACTGAAGAAACAAAGTTCAGGTGTGGGTCAGGCGGTGTGGAGATTTTCCCGAGTAAAGCGACAAGCCCCGGCTAACTCAATGCTAATTGCCATGATAGAGCTCAGTGAGCAACAGTCAGCTGGGTGATGGCATTGTATAGGGAGCGGCAGGCCACAGAGAGAGAATGACTGTAGGGGAGGGGTTTAGGTGACAGCTGAGGAATGTCTGCTCTGCTCTCTCTTTGCCATGGTTTCCAGCGACTGTCATGTGAGGAATGCAAAGGCTAGGACGACAGGACTTGGAATGCTACCCTCTGAGACGAGTTTAGCCGACGAGATCTGGAATCTCCGCTTGTCGACTGGACCCCCTTGTTCGCTTTTACGCCCTCTTTATTGTCCGCCAAAATTCATGCACGCTGTGTTTCGTTGAACCAATCTGTCTCCCAAATGACATCAAAAAAATGGAAGTGTGATTTCTGACGGACCAAACCTGTCGCGCTCTTCACTCTGGTGTTCTTGCATGTATTAAAAACTAAAGCTGTCACAGATTATCGTTGGTTAATTCTCAAAACCTCATTCCTAACAATGTCCATATGTGCAAGAGTGCCTGTAATGGTCTTAATCATGAATCACATCTAAGGGACAACAGAGGAGTACATTTTTATGGGTCCTTTTGTAACGATTAATGTTGCAAATGGCAGAAGGTCCATGATTCACATGGAGGCACAACCTATAGCCCAAATACAAGATTATGCCAGGGGCTGCACTATAAAGCAGAGCTACAGACTCTGAGTCATACCCATACTTAGTATCATCTCCTGAACCCAGTTAGGAGAACTTGTGGCCCTGGTATTTATAACCCTGCACTGGTCACCAGCATTGGAAGTGATACTGCTGCACCCAGTGAGGAGAAAGCCCTCATGTACAACATGACACACTTCACAACAAAGCCAGAGGTTGGTCATTTAGCATAAAAAGGAACTGCTTTTTATTGCCTAAAATCAACTTTCAAAATTACGAGTGACGTTTGTTTCTTTTCAAAGCTTTTCTGTTTCCACAAAATCGTGCAACGTTATACTTTGAACTTTATTGCCTAAACCAAAAAGTAATGAATGGCAAAGACATCAAGTCATACATCAGATGACTGACTGTCCATGTCATCTTCACTCTCCATAACTCTTGCAATGAGCACTTTTAAAACAAAGCCCCATAACACCTTCTTCCATTCTTTGCAAATGACATTTTTCCTCACTCTAGCTAATCACTTGACATATTAGCCCAAAAGAAGGCAACTTTTCCACCCTGAGTTTGACCCTAACCCCTGTTATTTCCAATTTTTATTATAACAAATTCTGAGCACAAAGAACAGTTGATTCTACAATGCTACTAAGAAATGCACAGAGAAAATATTCACACAATTAAATGAATTTGTTTTCCAAAGAAAAAGCTAAATATCTATCCCTGGAAAATTGCTATTAAACTTTTACACAACCAACAAAAAACATAAAGCCAGTGACGATATCTTTCCAATGTAGTGAGAACCTGGATCCCTCAGGTGGTCATTTAAGTGGGTCCAGGGGAAACTGAGTGGGTCCCCTGTAAAATGTTTTTTCTGATTGTAGTGTATAATTTGCATTTGATGTTACACGGTTACAATTATGGCTTTATGTATATGGAAAATGCATCTGAAAATTTAAAAATTAAAATCCCAAGTCTCTAAACTTAAATACCAAAATAATGAAAGTCAGTGAGCTGCATGATTGTACACGGAGCAACGCAGAAGCTATGACATGGCGAGGTTTAAACTTTAAAAAGTCTGACGAAGAGCAGTCGGCTTGAAGCGTCACTTTGCTTGTGAGTATCTCAATAAACGAACACTAAGGGAGCTGAAGTGTGCAGACCCTTCTCTGTCTTGGGGTGTAAACTTTAGAATATGGGGCCAGCTATTCCTGTTCTCGTCTAGGGAACTAAAGTAGTCAGCCCTGCAGCAGCCAAACAAGAGAGTAACTCCATGTTGTGCAGGTATTCTATTACTTAACTACGTGCAGGACGTGGACTTTTACTATCACTAACTTTGTGGAAATCCAATATTTCAACAACACAGATGACGAAGAAATGCATTCACTGGTAACACAGACAAGCAACAAGATGCATGTTGTTCAGGGGAACTGGGATGCATTCCCACGACGCAACAATAAAGAGTTTATTGTGTCAGTTCGGATTTTAACACAATAGGGACACAGGACACATACCTAGCACCATCAGTGTTTAATGTAGCAAGGTGGTTCACTTAGCAGTACTCTGGCTTATTGGGACTAGACATGTGGGCATGAGTAATACAGTGACATCACTGGAAATCTATGCAAGCACTAAACATCTAATGTAGAAATTTCTTTAATAATCCTTACATCCTTTAAGCTTGCTATTTAAAAAAATAGGTGGAGAGAACAATTTTTGCTAATGCAGTTAATGAAACTGCAATTTCTTGTTTTCACATGCAAAAACTGGAACTCTGATTTGATCATAATAAAGTACTGAGGGAGACCTGTTGCCCCACAAGTCTAAGGTACATACACATTACTGAAATGTCCTGGGTAAAAAATACAGACAGACTTTTCTAAAATTTCACTCTTTACCAAACAAACTACACAAATATTCCATATTCATAACTCTAAAGAAGCACACAAAGGATGTACATCAGACGGTGGTTTTAACACACTAAAATCTTCAGTTTGTAAAAAAATACCTCAGATGCATCGTAAAACTAAACATTCAATTCTGTATTAAGATTTTAGAGAGATATAATATCTTACTTCTTATTTTAGATGTATCACTGGCTTATCAGTAAAATGGAAGACAGATAATGTCACACCTGAAGCGTAGCAGGAGATAAACTGAGTAGCAGATATTATAAATCAATCCACAGATTACACTGACATAGTCCCAATTAAAATTAAGTATCTGAAAATTCAGACTGAACCTATTTGAATTGTAAAACTAGCCTACAATATGAACAGTACACATCGTTGAATCCATATCAGGGTTCTCTCATCTGTAACTGCATCTGATAACTACCTTCATAATCCATTCAATGGACTAGTGTTTTTTTAAACCCTCCATATAAGACATTTTGCCATGTTTAGTTTCAGAAAGCCACGGATTTAAGAGTCTTCCTGACGTAGGTGACTAACAACCAAAACAGGCTGCCATTTTCAGTATTTCGTTCGAAAGTACTGAGGCTAGTTACCGTAGCTACCGTAAATTAGTTAGCGGGCAAATAGTTAGCTTAGCACTGCTGACATTCCAGCCAAATAGCAAAGCACTTAGTACAAATTTGCCTCTGGTCAAAACTAAACACATCGTAGTCACCAAACGGCAAAACTGGAGACAAAAGAGTATCTGCTGACGTAGTTTCTATAGTCAGCTAACGAATGAATTAACCTTAGCTAAACCTCCAAAACAGCTAACGACAGCTAGCTTATCCTGCTAAAGTAGCACACATTCCGCTTAGCTAACACTGCACTGAAAAAAATTACCACTTCACAACTTTGTGTCATTCTAATTAGTATACCGAGAGATGCTGAACACAGTATGAATATTACGTAAATGTAGTAAACAATCAGGGCCTCGCAAGTACTATATTACAACCAACCGAATGACGTCGTAATGTTAACTAACTAAAGCTAGCTAGCTTAGCTCCTGCTTCCCCTCCAGAGAGTAGTCGCAGTCGCTGTAGAAGGTATTATCAACAAAACGACTTTTACTGCTAGCCAGGTCATAGCTATCGATGTGGAATTCATTTTACCAGGATTAGACTCATAGTCAGTGACAAAATTCATGTTTTGGCTCCTAGCATCACTCGATCGTCGTACCGGATTTTACGGTATCAGTGAACCATAAAAACCCTGGTGATTGCTCGTGTAAAATGTAATTTACATCATAAAATGACCCAACGTTACAATCTGAAATGCAGCAGTACAGTAATTAGACTGCACCCACTGGTTGAGAATACAGATTCAAGCTAGTTAACCGGTGCAAAAAGTCGCCCTGAAAGCGAAGATTTTTTTTAAAACTTTGTTGCTTGATATGAACTGCACTCTGAAAGCTGCATGCACAGTTAGCACTGTTTCTGGTTTGGTCAGGGGGGAAGTCAGTGTTCATCTCTAACGATACTCTGCGTCGAAAAGGACGGGTGTGCTAGGTAGGTAAACAACGGGATGAGAATGGCTTCCATTTGACAGGTGTTCCAGGGCAAGCAGTCGGTAGTAGCAAACCCACATTTGTGCCTAATGATGTTGGCAATGCCAGTCGGTGGCGTTAACACCAATAGCAGACAACCACAAACCTGGTGGAGGGCGGTGAGACCGTCTACATTGGCGTAGTTGATGTCAGCGCCCCGGTCAAGCATTCGGAGAACCTCCTCGGTATCGCCGCTTGAGCAGGCGGCCAGAAACACGGCGCCATCATCGAACTTCACCTTCGTCTTCTTCTTTTTCAGAATAGGAGGCTCCAAGTCCGTTTCCGAGCCCAGCCATCGTTTTAACTGCTCATTCCTCTTCTGCTTGGCGTCCGCCATCTTCATCCCCCTCCTGTCTCGGGCTTCTTATCTTTCTCCGAGAGAGGATATACTTTATAGTGCCACTATCCCACAGCGCACTGGGGCGTGGGAAGGGAGGGCTGGGGAGGAGGGGGGAGCCGAGAGAGACAGGGCGTCTGGATTGTTTTCCATAACCTCGCGAGATCTGGAGCTCAGGAGCTGCAGTATAACGTCATCATCAGCAGATTATGAGGGGAGAGTGAGCCGAGGTAATCCCTTATAGACTGTGTACACCAAATAAGACGAGAGTACTTGAAAATATTACATAACATTGAGCTGGCTCTGAAGCAGTGAGAGAGGCACTGCTACATACAGTAGCAAGTATTTGTATAAGCTCTTCTCCGATCTATTTTTATATTGTATTGACTATTGTTTACTGCCATATTGCTAGTTGCACAGAGTCATGGTTCAACCTAAATTCAACACTAATATTTATCACTACATCAGTGAAAGTAACTCAAGCTAGCAAATTAGTGGGGTATTTATTAAAATAATGTATGGCAGAAAACACTAAACGTATAATTTACAAAACCTCATCACAAGGTCCGGTATCCTTGTTTTCAGTTGTTACTGAGAGACACTTTACTATATGTTAAAATATTTAATGAAAGCTGTTTTTTCCACAGTTATCAATATTGTTTTGTACATTTCATATGGGACTCTATAATGCATGTAATATAATACATTATATATGACAAATTAAATGGACATTGTGTGTTTTTTTAAATGAATTTCAACCTTGTGAGTGATCAAGCATTTGAGTAAAAGTTTACAAAACTTTACATAAAAGAACTTATTATAAATGTTGAAACTTTTCTATAAAGTCATATTATCAACCAGAAAGTGTTTGTGGGGTTTGTTCTTTATCATGTATCAGTGAAAAAATACAACAAAACAAACAGAAAAAAACAATTAGAATGGAAAATCAGGTATATTTTGCAAATTGAAAGCACTGTAGGTGACAATATTAAGAACTGATGCAATAGTAATCAAAAACCTGCACAGAGACACAAAAAGAAAGGTAACCATGTTGATAAAAATAATGAATGGTAATGCTCTGAAATTGCCAAATGGTTTATAGAGTGACTCACACTTTATTCAGTCCACACACACACACACACTCGGGTTACCTCATGCCAGCCTGGGAAGCTGCTACCTTTGGGATTACGCAGTTTTCCAATGGGCTGCATCTAGCAACGCCAATGCTTTATAGTAAAAAAAAAAAATGTGGAGGTCAAAACCAGCTTATGTCCCTCCAGACTCTGACTGTGACTCATTTTTTTTGTTGTCATTCCCGAAAAAGCCATTTAGTCATGCTTACTAAAACTTTAATTTTTAAAGGTACCATTCCTTTCTGCCTTACATGAATCCATTGGATGAAATCAATATTCCAACTGTGTCGTATGGAACATGCTTAGTTTCCATCTAATAAAAACACTTTGCTCACTGCGGAAAATAAAAGCCGTCTTACCACAAAGTACCTTTAATGATTTGATGGGTAACACTTGAAGTGCTGAGAATGTCTTGTGGACTTGAGCACTAGGGTGGTCCAGCACAACCTGGAGTAAAAACAAGGTGGCCAGGAATAAAGTGTTTTTTATTCTGGCACCACCATGTGTTATTGTTGGCAGACACCCATGTATACTCAGTTGGGGGTGTGGTGTTGCCTCCTCATGCGCAAGTTGTGGGTATGAAGCATGCAACCCCCCCTTTTTTTGCATTTAAGTGTCATTACAGATGATAAAGATGTTGTTTCAGGGTGAAAGACAATTTAAAAAAACTGATAATGGGACTGTCTGTGCTTGATTAGAAACCACCCACTTACTGAACTTAAAGCTGACATCCTGACTAACAAGCTGTTCAGGCAGAATCATAGTTAAAAACACATACAACTGTTACTATGAGCCATTGTGTGAAGTCACACTAGCCTCATTTTTTCACTTCAGAGCCATTCATCATGTCACTGACACTGAATGTGGACATATTTAAGGAATTTATTATCTGCAAATGCAGTAAATGAGACTTGGGCTGCGGCACAAGGGACTATGAGCCAGGACACATGGGTCAAGACACGGAGAGTACAAACAGCTCAGCTGATTTTGATCCTTAATGTTACGGGGCTGTCATGGGAATTTACTACGGTTCTACTGAGTCATAGGAATGGTGGAACACCAACAGCGTCAGTGTCAGGAAGTTGTTGGCCAGAGGCTTCGGTGTGCTGATATCAGGAGTGTCTGAGGGAAAAGTGATGTGTAAGCTGCTGTTCGGCGGGGAGGGCCGACTTTACGGTGACTGACAGCACAAGGCGAGCCATGTGGGCCGCATCCAGCTCTGGATGTAATGAGTGTGTGCTGTGTGTATCTGTGTGATACGTAAGTGAGTTTAGGACTTGCAGACAGTGTTAATACTGGCAGCACAAACCTAATTATTAGGCTCTAAATATGTGATAGCAAATGAGCACCCTCATGTAAACGAAAACATGTAGCTGGTACACATGCACCCAGTCACCCTGTGAGAGTGAAATTATATCTAATTGCTTAAAGTGCTGACACATGTAGCTTAAATGTTTTGAGAGATTCAAATATGGATACGAATGACATAAGATCAAATATCCAATCATATGAGTCCATTTTTAAAGCTAATTTCAAATGCTAACCCCTCCAGATTTACCTCTCCAATGCAATGCTCTGTAAACAGTCATGCCCCTTGACACCATGGTGTTGGATTACATCAGTATACTGTATATATTTTGACAAATAGTTCTTCCCTAAAATGAAAAATGAAAACAAGATTCACTTGGATGCTTGTGATTTTAAGGTATTGCATGTAGCTCAGAGCCAAAAATTACAAATGTAAAAAAAAAGTCAGTGGCTTTAAATATTTACAGCAGGTGTTCTGCATTTTTAAACTTGCAAATCTACCACTTGCTTTAAATCTACAATGTCAACAATATAGTTATGTAACGGGGGGCTCTTGTTGCACTGAACGCACAAACTCTTACATTTATATGTGTGTACACCCCCAACACTGTAACAAACATCTTGTACAGTAAAGCATCCTGTTTATGCATCCTGCCGTACCCCTTCGGCAGCTGTATTTACCTCAGTGATGTCAATGAGGACATGAAGTAAAATAGCGGCTCACTTTTAGCAAAGACATCAGGAACTAGAGCATGACTTACTGACCTTTGACTGAATTTGTTTATCATGAAATTGCCAGTAAAACTACTTCTGCCTCAGTGTTGGCTGCCTGCAGATGAATGCAATCAGTGCAAATAGATGTTGTAATCAATGGGACTCCAGAGTTAAACCAGGATGTGTGTTATAACTGAATGGATGTAACAGGAAATACAACACATTATAGACACAACACTGGAAAAAAAAAAATCCCTCGTCAGCATCACCTCTGACAGGCAGTTGTGACTATCAGTGCGGTCTTGCAGCGTACAGTATGTGTCATGAGACATGAGACAAACTCCTGTCTCTTATTACCCTTCGCTTTGATCTCTGATGACTGTTCACTGTTGTTGCTGATCCTTCTGAGGATAAAAGTGTCTGGAAGTGATTCAAGTGTATCAATACCACAAAATTACACTGGCGCACTCTCACTGTTTCTATCCAGCTGCCGAGACATGCATGAACGAGCTGATTAAAACCCATTGACAGACCTTAAAGTCATGTGATTGTGGGCGTGTTCTCAGAGGTGTGATATCACTGTGAGGGCCCTCTGTACCTATGAGTGATCCCCCACAGGAAGCTCATGTTTACTGCTTTATTTGAGTGTTTTCAAGGGACTGTCTCTTGTGGGGTTTTTGCAGCATAATGAGTTATCCAAATGAAGTTTTCTGGAAAGACAGCCGGAAAGAGGGAGGAATTTGGCTGTTTGTGTGTTTGTTGGCATGATAGATTGATATCGGCCAAATATAAGTCAAAGTTTTCCATCTTTTATCATTTTTTTGTCAGTGATCTCTTGAGTTAACCATAGTGCTAGTTTGAAATTTTATGAAATATGCTTACTTGTTTTTATTACTAAGAGTACCATCAACATCAATCCAACTCTCATGTACATACATTAAACATATAGCCAGTAGCCATTTGGCTTAGCTTAGCTTAGCTTTGCATATAGACTAGAAATCAATAGAAACAACTAGACTGGCTCTGTCCAGAATGAATAACAACAAAGCACGTCTTTCCTGCTGTTTCCTGTCTTTATGGAAAGATAAGATAAGTGGCTTTGGCTGGCGGTAACTGTACATTAACCAATATAACTCAAAATAAATCTTTAATTGCTGTTTTTTACATATTAGCTCTAATAGAATTTTGTTATTGTGGCTTTCAGTGGTGTTCAGTTTCTTTTTCTGAGGCTGTTCCAGCCTGATAATAAAATAATAATAATGAAATTGGAGCGCAGGTTATCTCAGTTATTTTCTTTTCATAAAAAAATATTTACTGGTATTAGATATCACAGTTATCAATGTCTGTATCAATCAGTATAGACATGTGCTGACATCAGCCTTCCAACACCCACATTAGTTTAATCAGACAGGGAAAAAACCTAAATTTCATTGTCATTCATCCAGTCATATCCACCAGCGAGCGTGTCAGTGCAGGTGACCAAGACAAGCAGCACTCAAAGAGGGGTGACTGGTGAAGTGTGGACAACTGAGTCCCATCTGAGAGAAGCCAGATGCCCTGCTCCCATGCTCCCATGCTCCCATGCCTGTTGTTGGCGCCTGCGACGCTGACACACTCATCTCCTTCCCCAGTTTACGGGTCCAGGCAGCAACGCTATCGAGAAGTTAGAAATAGTCATGCTTTGATGTTATCAGAGGATGTCTAAAATGTGATGTTGAGAAATACCCATGATAGCGCCGGTTCAACCCCTCAGACCTGTTCAATTAGTCACCAGTGGATTGGAAATCTTTTTCTGGTCTGTGATATCAGGTGAAAGTTAACAGCAATTCTTCCTAGAAGAGTTCATCCACGAAGTAACAGCCCCAAGGTGACATCTCATGCTGGACTGGGCTCAAACACACGTCCATCACTGATGAACTGGCCTCCGTTTGACTGCATGTTAACTATGTGCAGAACTTCATCTCCGATGTCACCAGGGGGCTTCAATTGTCAGAGCATTTAGAGGCAGAGTGGAATGAGAAAGCAGATTCTGTCCAAGGTCAATCCTGTGTCAAACAGCGAACCAGGGGGAACAGAAACCAATTGGCAGAGATACGGGAAGAGAGAGGAAAGGCAGTTCAGGGAAAGGCAGGTGGGGTAAAGAAGTGGGGCAGATAGTTTCAGACCCTTCTCATCAAGACGAATAATAATAGCAACCTGATCTGTCCAGTGGTCACACGCTCTGTTGCTTTACATGCTTGTGTCTGGGTTCCTCTCTGTGGGTTTGTGCACTGTTAATCCCCTCTGGGTCCCTTAATCATTTGGACCAAATAAGTTAAGCATTGCACAACACTCCATGCATCGCACAGAGCAGACTCTGGATGATCATCACTGCACAGACACACTGTTTCCCTTTTTTGGGGTTAAACACTGAAATGCACAGACTGAATCTGCTGCGTCCACCTCTAGAGAGTCACATATGAAGGATGCAATGCTGCACATGTGATCAGGAGCATTTTTTGAAGAAAACATAGGCTCTACAAAATAATCTGTGCCACCTTGAAGCCTGAATCTTCCTTTTTAACATTGGGAAGTATCTTCGCTACGGCATCCTGCACCCAAACAGGGGTGGCAGAGGATAGTAAAAGGTTAGCGAGTGATCATGAGGTGATCTTCTCCCAGACGACAGCTGATCTGTAACCCCAGACAGAAATAGGGCAATGGCTTTCACTTAGCAGGGACTGTACAGCCGGAGCATCACTTGACTCTGCTCTCTCAATCCCAGGCCATTATCCCGGCACGATAACAATGGATGTTTGATTGTGCTAACTTAATTCAAAATGTATGGTCACGACGTTATGTCAGGTATGTGCAAATGAACAGTGGACTCGGTGTACGATGCAGACGCATTCAATTCTGGGATGTGTGTTTCTTTAAGACCAAATGAGTAGTGACAGCCTAATAAGACAAGGCTATCTGAGTGACCTTGTTTCCTAGAGAAAAGAGGCTAATAATAGGCCAAAATCTGGAGCTGCGGTGAAGCCTGTAATGGGTTAGTGCTAAAAGCTCTGATGAATCATTCCAGCCGAGCAAGCCATGGAAAAAAAGATCATCAACTTTTGCTGTCAAAAAAAAAAAAAAATCATGTTCCAGCCAGAAGAAGATGAGCATGTTTAATGTCCTTTTACGATTACCAAAATTGCGAGGGGGCCTGTAGGGAAACTGATCACAAGATTAAAAATGACCAAAGAAGAACAATATTTGAGGATAGGTTCGTGTTTTTCAAATGGGTCTTAAAACAGTCCCACGTCTGAACTAAAAGGTAATTTTTTGGCCACTGAAATTGTTCCTCCTGTCTTTACAGGCCGTGAAGACGCCCTGTCCTGAGGTTACCGAAGAGATGGAGGTCAAATCAAGAGTCCTCAAAGCTGAAACATCTGCTGGAGCTGGTCAGACTTCATGGGCATCTTCTAATGTAACAGAACCAAAACAGTAAAGATGTGTGCAGATATATTTTAAATTCAAGACTTTTTTTGACAATAATTATATATTTATTTATGGCTGTGAGATTTTCGAGAGATCCCATTGGTTGTATTAAGAAATCAATTTAACCCAAGTGGTGCCACGATGCAGGTTCCATGAAATGATTTCCATGAAAATAGCTTCCATTGGCACTATTTATCCCTTAGATCGTTTCCAAGCTTTGGTTCCCCTGCTTTAGATTTCTTGATTTAACCCTCTGCCCTCATTATTTCCATTCACCTTGATGAAAAGAAGCACGGGCGGAAAAACAGAGCCGCGTTCAGTCTTTAAAGCCTCGGCCCTATCGGGTTTAAATACCACTTACACATTGTGAACTGAACTCAACCCCTGTGGATGGTCGGGGGGTTGCCAGCCCAGTGGGCGCATTCTCCAGGGTCAAAGGTCACAGACCATCTCGTTTGTCATGGGCAGCACTTCAAGGCAGCTCACTTCACATGTGGACAGGTTCACGTTTCAATTAACAGGTGACATATATCTTGTTTCCTAATTGTGCTCATCTCCCACGACCTCGGTAATCCTAAAATCTAAAGCAAGTTACAACGGATACAATGTTTCCCATGACTGGCATCGATCATCTTCGGTTTGTTTCAGCGGGATGTTTCAGCCATTGTCTCTGCATACATGAAATATCTTTCTTAAGCTCAACAGAACAACCAAGTGTCTTTAAATCAGGCAACTGAGTTTATCACAGACCTGAATCCCTTAAACAAAGACTGCATCCAACGTTAAAATGCAGCTTTTAACCCTCCTCTTTTTACACAGAAATGATGTTCAGTTCCATCCACACACTTCACAAAGGAAGCCCTCAAGCATGAGCTTAAAAATAGATAAGTGATACTTGTGCTACTCCCCCTCTCACAGTGAAGCCACCCACATATGATTATTACCCTTTTCGCAGCCGGCTGACAGCATCATCAGCACCAACAGCAGAATGAAGCTCGCAGGCAGAACGAAAATGAGAGCTTATTGCTTTTATTACATATTCAGATAATAAATTACTTTTTAGACGATGCAAAACACAAGATAATGCAGGTTTACAACCGTTTGACTGGATTTTAGCTGAATATCATGCATGATGACCGGTGATGTAACAAAGTCTTGTGAATTTTTTGCAAACTGACACCTTGACCACAGTTTCCTGGCTGTTGTAAAAATGCAGGAAACAGAGAAGAGGAAAAAATCAGTCTCACTCTTTCAGGTTAGATGTGACATCACTTAAATCATAATACATAACAAGTTTTCATTTACAACAACTGATGTTTTAAATCTCAGCCGTGGCTCTGGTTAATACAGATGCAAGTAAATGTGTTTTTTTCTTACAGCGATAAGAGAAAACTGCTATCTGTGATGTAGTTTAAATTTAGCCTGCACTGTAAATTGGGTCAAAGCAGTTTTCAGTGCCAGTATTCACTATCCTCATCTCTCATGTCCTCAGAACAGCCAAAGTACTGTGGATGAAGTGAATTTTGAACATTAAGAAACACTGAACCTGGTGAGAACCGTCCATTTCAATGACCTATTGTAGTGTTTCATCCAGCTGTGTTATCTATCAGCCGTGGGCCTCACATGTGACAGCTGAAATGGTGACTACTGACACTGTTCTCGACATGTGGTACCTGTCAACAAGCCACAATCTGATCTCACCTGAGCCGGAGAGGAAGGTGATGGAGGTGGTGGGAGTGATGCGAGGGCAGAGGAACGCAGGAAGCTGTGTCGGTGTTTGCAGAGTCTCCTTCACTCCCTCAAAACACCTCGAGGGCGAACGCAGACAGCAGAGCGCATTCACCTGTCACATTGGATCAGCTTATATCAGAACAATCCGGTTTTGTCTCTTTTTGTGCACGTAGACTGGTTTTCCAGCCTCATGCGCTGACTCCAAAAGCAGCCTTTTTCCTACCTGTAAGCACAATAAACTATGAGAGTATTGACAGAATAATTTGACAATTTCAGAAACTTCCTTGTTTTCTTTCCTGAGTTAAACAAGAGGATTGACACCTCTCTTGTATCCGTAGAGTAAATATATAGCGAGAGCAACATATTTATGCAAGGCTAGGCTAATCCTAGCTTAGCATAGAGGCTGCTAACAATACAACCACCCAGGCTTTCTTTGCAAAGATGACAAAATCTGTAGCTAAATCCACTGCTAACCAACTACTGGCTTTAGCTACATATTTAAACTAACCAGCTGCTGGATGAGCTATATATTTAAGCTAAATGGCCCCTGGCTTCAGCTACAAATTTTAGTTTGCCGACTGCAGGCTCAGCTACATATTAAAGCAAACCGACCGTCGGATCCAGCTACACATTGTCAAAGTGGCTGCTACATCTTTACCATGCAGAAGTTAGCATCTCACTTAACTCTGTTAGAAAGAACAAAGGAACATTTCCTAAAATGTGAATCTATTCCTTTAAATATCAGCATGCACGCTTGTTTTGACAAAGCAGACAGAGTTTAAAACAACAACTTTTTTAAAGCTCTGATTTAAAAAGTGTTGATCTATTTTTAGGAATTCTGAAAAATAAAGCTGAAGACGTAAATCAGGCAAAAACAAAGCCCTATGTACACAGCCCGTAAAGATCTGGTCTGACAGATGGATAAACACAAACAAACATGACATGAAAAACAGGCAGGAAGTGTAACCAAAGATAAACAATTAGATTTATTTTGAGAGCCTGCGTGACATCATTATAACAACCTCCAGCATCGGGTTGATGCTAGAAATAGCAACGATGTCAAAGCCCTGGTACATATATGTCCATGAAGTGTGCGGCGAACATTCCCCAGATAACAACAGATGGCTGAGAGATTGGAGCCTCGTGAGGAAAGGGTGAAGAGCTCGCCCACACACGCCTGCTGCATCTCACTCCAGGCGCTGGAAACTCACCTGGGAAAGCCAACGCAAACGCTCCAACCCAGTGATAGTTGCTGGGTTTGAAGGCAGCATAGGAAACAGTTTTGGCCTTACTGGCACTGTGTACATGAAGTGGTTCTTGACCCCTAACACAGGGGCTGTGATGGAAAAAATGAGTCGGGGCTTGCTGAAACAGAGAAACAAGCAGCTGCGTGTGAAGGCCTCCATTATTTTTTATGTTTTGAACGCTCTGATTGGTCAGAGCGACCATAATATAGCATGTCAGGCTGATGTATGCAGATGTTCAGGATGTAGCATGTCTGGCACTGTATGCAAAAAGTGTCTAAATAAAATTGTTTCACTCTTAGCCAAACTCAACTTGCAAAAGACTACTTCTGCATCTTTTGCTATCGTGATGTTACATTTCCTCCTCGTTTCTGCTTTTGCTTTACAAATAAAGGGAACTTTGCCACAGTTCCGCAATCATTAACAACACTTTTAAATCCAAAAAGCACTTCGTTTGAGCATGCACAGAAAAAAAACAACAAGGCAGAATGAGTCCAAATCTGGGAAATCCTATCTTTCATAACAAGCCTTTCCAGCTTCTGATGGATGGGAGCCTTATTTCAGCTCAATGAAGTCATCAGTGTCGTGTGCTTTCTCTGATGTGCATGACGAGTTTGACCAAAGCCTGGCTCCGCTCCTGCTGCCGGGCTTCTCCGCTGCTGTAGGAGGGAGGAAAAAAACATAAGGGGGGGAAAAAAGGAAAGAGTCCACGACATCATCTCTCCAGGCCTTTTAAGGAGCTCTCCAGTGGAGGGCTGAGAGCGCTGGCCCACTTTCCCATCAGAGCTTCCCAGCCCTGTCTCCTCTCCCCCTGGGAGCCTGGAACATAAAGTGACTGAGCACAGACTTAAAGACATACTAGGAAACACAATATAGATATCACAAACTTTAAATAGATACCAAAAAAGATTGAAAACTAACAGTCAGTGAAGACAAACTACAAAAAAACATCAGTCAGTGACATGACGTGGTGATCAGTGGTTATCTGCTTCTGAGAGACATGGATCACAAGTCGTAACTTGTATTTATCACATTGTCAAGGTCACACTTCATCATCTTTGGGACATTTTAATATGTGTGCAGGCACGAGCAAAGATGAGGGGAGAAATGAAGGGATGCTGGTAGCTGGCTGCAATCATATTCATCATTGTATTCCCAGATGTTGTCAGGCTGGAGCTCAGTGTTCCCGAGCTCTTCAGATAGAAACACTGATGAGAGGAGGGGAAAAAAAACGAGGAGGAGGAAGAGGAGTGAGGAATAAAGAAGGCTTTGCTGTGGCAGTGACACTCTCTGGCTTTATCGCTGTTCGATGTCAGTCAGACCCCACATGGCCCTGATCTCACCCCGCTGCCACTGCCTCGTACATGAACTCTGACCAGAGTCGCCCACACACACACACACACACACACATGCAGACCTACACACACTCATGTATGCACACATGCATTCACACAGAGAGGGTGAGATGGAGGAATATAAGTGTAGGGAGAGTGAGAGTGTGATGGAACAAGAGACGAAGGAGGGTGATGAGGCAGATTGTGTGGGCGAACTGAGTGTGTTTTTTTCTGTGTGTGTGTGTGTGAGAGAGAGAGAGAGAGAGAGAGGCTGACTGAGGGGAAGTACCGGTGCATGTGTGACAGCGCAGACAAATGGCAAATGAAAGGCTTTTATGTTGGCAAGTTTGGCCCTGCGCTACTGCCAGATCAGCTCCACGAATTCAATGTTTCAAGTGCGGCTTTGAGCCCCTCGACCTGCTCTACAAACAAAACGGCCAGCTGAGCTACATAATGAGGCTTTTTGAGCGAACCGGGTAAAAATAATCGTGTTTTCTTGAACCAAATCTGATAGCAAGTTAGCCACAGAAGCTGAAGAATTGCTTTTAAGATAAGAACGGTTAGTATCCTGCACGCTGGTCATTCTTAAATTGCAAAGGGAAAACAGACAGCTAATGAAGTCAGGTGGTCAAGTGTTAAGTATTAAAAATGGTGTTTTTTCCCATCTCTCACTGGAGGCAGATGCAATCAAAAAAAGTCATTTATATTGGCCCATAATTGTGTTTATATAGTAAAATAAATTCTCACGGTCTTATTCTCATATCTTCATATAACATTGGTTTCCTCCAGATTCTAAGATGGGAAAGTAAATGTTGAAGGATCTTCGGACTCAAATAATAAATTGATGACCAAATTCTTGACACCAAATAAGTCCAGATTTGACCCTTAAAGACTTGAGGAAACTTGACTCTCATTTTGCTATTTATTTTGTAATTCTTCACTTATTCTAGCAGTCAACATCAAGTGTCATATGTCATTTGATTCAGGAGAACCATGAGTTTCAGCCTTTTTCCATTTTTAAGTGCAAATTTTGCATATGCTTTATTTGAGAATGGATTAACTGGCCAATTTACAGCCATTTTGAAGCTATATCATCCCAAGCAAACAAGACTAATGTGATTAGAACTGAAAAGCTGAGAAACTGGGGTTTACATGACTTTTTAAAGCATATTTATTCAGCAATTCAGTCATTAAACATTAAAAATGACGGAAATTTTTAGCCATAAGCAGCTATTTAAGTCTTTGAGGGTTACCATAAACAATGATGCCGTTGCATTTTGGGAGAACAGACGGTTTGTTCGTTGAACCACTGAGCTCGCTCACTTCTGCATTATCCTGCGGCCCTTAACTCTGAGGGCGCATGGAAGTTGACAGAGCATGAGACAGCTGCAAGGCTAATTGCTATGTGGTAAATGCGTGCTGAAATAGCCAAATTAATGGAAGGGGCTCAAGTCCAAACCAGGGTTCAATAACAGGCTAAATTTTAGTGCCATGAGCTGTCATCCACCCAGGCAGACATCAATATTTACTGCTGCCATGGCACAGCGACAGCCAAGACAGAGAGGAGCGGCGGCCATTTTGGTACCTCTCACTTCTAAGAGGGGGGCCAGGTTCAGGAAACCCCAGCACCTTGGGATTGTTGTTTCTCAGAAAGAGGCTTAAAAGTGACAGATATACTGGCAGGGATGTTTACGACTTAGCGACTGCTTTTGGGGAAATTTGGGACGAGTACAGCTCTCATAAAAACTAAAAAAGCTTAAAAATATCAGACAAAAACCAGATAAAGCTGCTGCGCTCCAAGATTTTCTCTCTGAATTCATCATGTACATAATCAGAGTATGTTGTTCTAAAAATGATGTTATACAGACGAACGTGCACGTACATTATTCTCCCATGTAAATGTATGATTAGTCTGAATTGTACGCATTATGAAATGGAGAATATTGGTACATCCGCACATTTCACAGGACGGCGAGGAGAAAAAGAGAGCTATTTATGGATCTTCGCACAAGGATATAAAAGGTAAGACCTGTTGCCTTGAATCATATTTCTCTTGACTTGCAGATTCATGGGCCTCACAGCTGCTTTTCTCGAGGGAAGACACTTTTTCTGCCTCATGAGCACAAAAGAGTTTTCTCCCGTTGCCGCGGCGACCGCCCTTCTGTATACCTCACAAAACCTTTTGCACCCCCGTCGGCCTCTCCGCCTACCGGGTTTAGCAGATCTTCTCCTTGTGCTCAGGGAAACTTCAATTACCCGCAACACTTTTTCAACCACCGCAAGGCCTATTATGGTCAAATGAGACGCTATGGCCAGCCAGGAACAGCATCTCCTCCCCTGTAAATCTGAGAGCGTTGTCTCATGCTCAGGGTGCTGTGACAAGGCAAGGTCAAGGGGTCGAGCCTCCAGGTGATGTGTTTCCATAAGACTGTGGAGAGGAAATGCACATATATGGTGCGGTCTTTATTTATTGCCAGCTCTTTTACTGGATGACTGCAGACTCTCCTCCTTCTGTAAGCTCTGCACCTCTTCTACAGCACCAGTGCTCGGTGTCTGCCTCTTTAAAAAATGTGGGATTCAGGAGTCTGGATGTTATAAGGACATTTTGATTTTATCTGCCGTATGTCAAGAGAATAAGTTACTATGTGATTGTGTTTGGTTTTCAGTCCTCGACAGAAGTCCTGCAGTAATTTAACACTACCCAAAGCAGTAATCTGAGAGCGTTTAACTTCAAATGGTTGAGAGGTCTGGACATTGTAAGGTGTACTTGACAGTTGGCAACACAAAAGGGTTGTATGCTTTAGCAGGGCTGCAGAACAGAGCAGGAAATTAGGGACGATTCAGCAGCCTTAACACGTTTCCTATGCAGACGGTGGCGGGGTGCCCCCGGTGACCCATAACACAAACACAGGTTTATCTGAGAGCTTATCATCCAGCTCGGGGTCCCCACACAGCGCTTCCTCTGTCTGCCTGACTCTGTGTGGATACTGGCACTCTCAGTCTATAGCTACATCCCTCACATTTATCTGTTGGCTAATAAACTCTGCAGACTTGTCACGCATAACCTGAAAAAGGAAGGGGAATTAAAAGAGAGAGTCTTGTGCAGAAAACAAGCTCAGGCTCCTTCCTGTAATGACTCTTGCTTTATTTGTCACTTCAAGAGCATTATGGGAAAAGGTTCAAGCACCTGCTGTTTGAATTCACTCATTTCAACACACACATTTCTCACTTTTCTGCTCCTACTTCACTGCTGTATGAAATGCATCGTGGCTACTGTAAAACAGCTTCTATATTAAGACCTTTTTGGTATCAACAATGGATCAAATGACTGTTTAACTTGCAAGTATAAACCAGCAGAGGATTATCACTCAGTTCTTACATTTCCCTTGGCTTTGCAAAGCAATCAAGCATCTTTCAGGTCTTTGTTTTGGTTTTACACCTGAAACTTTATGATTTTGTTTCACTCTCGGCATAATCTTAATCTCAATTTATAATCTTTTCAGCAAAATAAACTCACTGCACCTGACCTTCTCGGCATAATACAGTACACAGACGGTGTTGGTGACTAGTTGATAAAATCAGTCAAACCTTCAACATGTAAATAACCACAGTTCATTAGTTGGTGTTTAATGACACGATGCAACATCAGGTGTCCAGTAATTGGCTCCTAACATGTGTCTGCTGGATGTGTAATTAGCTATTAGCATGTTAATTTTTGCAGCATGTTCACCATAAGAACTTTATAAGGTGATGGTATGTCGGTGGTGTGTCTACAGTTTGTTCCGCTGCCCCCAAGTGGTCAAATGCTGAATTAAAAGGCAAAGTGAATGCTCAATTTTTAAAAGATTTGTCAGTCTGTGTTGTAAAAAAGAAGGGTTACATTGCTGGATAAGCATTTAAATCTATGTTTTTATACAAAAAGCAAATGGAGCCCAGTTAGTTTACCAGGTATAGAGCATAATTTGAATTTATGCTTGGATTTGATTTTGGCCTAAAACTATTGTTGCATGTCATCCTCTCTGTAAAAATACTTCAAATGTTTTCTTTAAAAAAATTGAGGCTTCATGCAAACATGCAAACAAGCGTGGGCTTTAATTTGGGAGTCCAGGCAACATTAAAGTCGAGACTCAAAGAAGCTAAAACCATTATCAATCTACAAGTAGACATTCCCTCTGACAATAAAAGAAGCCAGGTGCCTGTTCACCCTTGGCTGACATTATAAACACCAGTCTTGCTGTAGTAAATGTCAAGCATAGGTAGGCACTGCACACCGCACACATGACTCACACCACTGTATACAGATTCCCAAGATGCTATCTATCTTCAGTCTGTCTCAGACCCAGGAATGGCCCTGCTGCTTCCCTCCTTTAAGGGTAAGACTGTGCCTCGAAGCTGACACTTTGCTCCTGACTCCAGAGTCACACTGCAGGATGTGTGTGCTGAAATGAGTCCCTTTCAAGGCTTTTCACCCCCACATCAACCTGATGCTGCGTAGACTACATTAGTTTTTTGTGACCAGCACCATTCACTGTGAATTTTCCTCCCACAGGCTGCATTGTGTTTGTTTGGTCGCATCAACATTATCTAACATTGTGGTCAGATCAAAGACTGTCTCTTGAGTAAGACTATAGTTTGATATTTGATTATTTGACGTCCCAAAAGCTCCCCACTTCCTTTTTCCCATGTCATGGCCAGTTCTCGTTCCCTGACCCTGCAATCCTCAGCCCCAAGCAGAGCTGAACCACATGATCTCTGTGGTTTGGCTCACCACAAGCTTAAAAATAAAATTTGATGAAACAAAGGCGTGGAGAGTTTTGTGCAGTTTACTGTAAACTGTCAGCCTGTAATGTCGGGGAAATGAACACTTTGCACTGATCTCTGCCAGACAACAGCTGGTTGATGATACAACCTTGCCCCCAGCAAAGATGGCAATGATGTCACACTTATAATTGAATTTATAATCCAACCAACACTAGAGGGTGCTGTTGTGTAGGGATTTGAAGGGCAGATTCTCAGGTCACTTGCTTGGACACAAAACACGAATACAGTCTTTTATCGATCAGGCAACTGGGACTTCTACAAGTATACCACAGTTAATTGGAAAATTGATATTATTTCTTATTTTTAGTTTTATTTTCAAACATAATCCACTCTCAGATTAATTCACAATCAGTTTCTACTGTATAAATGACATATGACTGTGTGTCTGTGGAGATTCTCAGTCATCCAGGTCATGATTATCTTGAAGAGTCATTAAGACAAGGCAACTGGACTCTGT
>JAQMCX010000037.1:9045433-9097929 GCA_029814765.1 Acanthurus leucopareius | reverse complement strand
ACAAGGCAACTGGACTCTGTTGAAATTTGTTGGGAAGACGTTTCACTTCTCATCCAAGAAGCTTCTTCAGTTCCACATATGACTGTGATTAAACTCCACCAGATCCTATGGAATAAACATATTATAACACATTAGAGTTTAATGATATAACATAATTATTATGCAAGAATCACACTGCAATATTATCAATTTTGTCATCATAGTTTCTATGCAGGTGCAGATTCACGACACTTCTATGAGCATAGTAAAGAGAGATGGCTACATCCGTACAGTAAAACATCATGACCTTTCTTCTTTAGTTGGCAGCACATAGAACAGTGCTACTTCTTCTTCTGGTTTTTGTTGTTTAGACAGGTACTTTACCTCCTTTGAACATGAAATTTATCAGTTTAGGTAGTATGAAGAGAAATAAAAATTCCCTTTTTTTAATTGTTTCCAGATTTTTTGGTATTTGACCACTTCTGCATCTTGCACAGAGTGTAGATTCTAGATAGCATTTGATTACAAATCAATCACTTTTAAATTCCATCTTCCTATTGTTAGCTTGTTGTAATAAGGTTTTATGAGCTGTTTTGATGTCCCTAAGAGGCGCCCTTGTGAAGTCACAACACAAAGACAAAAACAACTCATGTAAAATTATGATTATTAATAGGGTTGCATAAAACATTTTAAGTTGACATGAGCTTTTTCCTGCTTTGAAGAGCCTGGACTTCCTTCTGTTTCCCATCACTTGCTAAAGTTCAATGATGGAATGTAACTAAGCTAATTAAACTAAGTAAATAAAGTACTGTACTTAAATATATATAAACATTTTACTTGAGTCGTTTTATGCTACTTTGTACCTTGACTTCATAACATTCAGGAACATATTTTACCTTTTACTCAGTAAAAAACTTTGTACTGAACTCACTATCTTTTTTGGAAAAGATGAGTCATCTTTAAAACAGTTTCCACGTTTTATTGATACGACCAAAAAGCAGTCTGTATATACTATAAGTCATAAGTCATCGTTGATTCTAGTGACAGGATTAGCATTTTCTGTAAGAAACATCGATTTCATGCAACAACAACAAAGTCTATGGAACAAATCACAGAGCAAGTGTATGAAATGTAAAATGGAGGTAGAGCAAGAGCAACTGTCGCAAATCCTACCGCAAATCACGTCTTGTGTGTCGTGCAGTAGCCCCTGATGTTCGGCATGTGAAACCCCATCGGCCTCTCCGTACGGCACCCTAGCTGAAGACGGTATGTTCCTCAGCCTGATCCGTTAAAATATAATTAAATTGTACTTACTGGCTGATTTTTAACACAACTTTTGTTTCCTGTGTGTTTTAGAAACATGCCAGCTAAAGGTCCTTTGCAGTCTGTCCAGGTTTTTGGACGTAAAGTAAGTAAAATAGTGAAATTATTACACGTGCGGTGTTGTGGCTGTCCTGTCTTGCTAGCGCACATTAGCCAAGCTAGCTGACATGATGTGCTTGATCGTTGTTTTAACACCGATATGTTTGTGTAACCAAGCGTTTAAGTTGATCGATACACTTCAAAGACACTCTGAGACGTTGCATTGAGCTCCAGTGTTGATGTACATGATAACAAATCACCCGTGGGATGGGTACGAGTTAGCCACCGGTCGGTAATGCTATTCATTAGACAAGAACTAGCGTATCTAGTTAGCCTGGTGGCTAACAGTGATTGGGCTTGAGATACTTTACAGAGGATGACAACAGCTTATTTTGCCAACATGTTTTCTCAAACAATCATAACAGTCTTCAAGTTTAAATGGCAAGATTATCATTACTGTCAATTATATTGTGTAAAGTAGATGAGCCACCCAAATCCATCACTTGGCCAAAGAAATGTTTCGTTTGGTTTAACCACATGTTTGAATTAAAACAGCCTTCAGGGACTCTAACATGTTATCATTTAGAAATGAGTGGAAATGCAAAATTTGATAGGTCACCTTTCATTCATTTGTGGTGGTATCTAATAATGATGGTTCTGTCATAGAAAACCGCCACAGCAGTTGCCCACTGCAAGAGGGGAAATGGCCTGATCAAGGTTAACGGCAGACCCCTGGAGATGGTGGAGCCTGCAACTCTCCAGTACAAGGTGAGCTAACATCACGGTGCATGTTTAGTGGAGAGCAGCACCTATAACATCTGTAATTGAATGGGGCAGTGCAGCATGACCTGACAGTCTGTTGTAGCCAGTTCTCTCATTATATATTTCTAGCCAAGGCACACTGTTTGCCTACAGTCCTTACTGGCTTTAGATTTGACTTAACTATACATACTTATTATTTGTGGAGATTATTTTGTTGCAGAAGATGGCTCAGGTCTTGCTGCACAGTAGTGCCCCTGAAGCTAGTAGGGAAGGACACAGCAGTGTTGAATACAACATCCTCATACTAATAGATATTCTAGTTGCCATAATTTGTTGTTCTGACGATATTGAAAATAAATGATCGACGATACTGTTTTTTCATCTTAAGCTTTTGGAGCCAGTTCTGTTGTTGGGCAAGGAGCGTTTTGCTGGAGTTGACATCAGAGTCAGAGTGAAGGGTGGTGGACATGTCGCACAGATCTACGGTAAGCAGAGCATTGTATTTATTATGTTGATTAGTGTTTCATCACATTAAACTATCAGCTGTCAATGTGTCTTGACTTTCTCAGTACACTATAGCTTACTTATTGATGTTTTCTTCTAGCTATCCGTCAGGCCATCTCCAAAGCCTTGGTTGCCTACTACCAGAAGTGTAAGTATTAAATTTTGTCATACTTTTGTTTAAGTGCTCAGAAGTGTGTCAAATAAATGAACTTGGGCAAAATACAGGGGAAATTTTACTTAACTTAACTTTATTAATTGAGTGTTTTTTTTTAACTTATTTGTTACATTCAAGGAATATAATGTTTGAATGATTTAAGTGAAATTAAATTGCTTGCCTGAATAAGTAGTTGCCAGCTTATTGATGTCAGGTGTACTGACTGTCGCCCTGTTGTTGATACATGAACATAAAGCGAATCTACAAATATGTTTATTGAGGATAGCTGAGAGTTTGTCTTGGAAGGCCAGTTTATCTCTAAGTGCAACACATAGCACTCAGAGGTATTTCTGAAGCTTGATGCTCTAGTAATTCTGAAGTGGAAGGTTCATATGTTAAATGCTGTCTCAAGTATCTTAAATGGCAAGTGCTGAGCAGTTGCTGTGAGTTTATGTGCTGTATTAGAAATAAAAGCTGTGTGCTGAGTTTTACTGTTGAATGTTTTTGAATGAGGATTTCATATCAGAGCAATTCAACTTAGCTTTGGAGAGCCTTGGAGTCACAATTTATGCAGACTGCTTGGCGTAAGGGTGTGGAAACTATCAGGAGACACTTGGTTCCCACTTCCAATTCTTATTAACTGTATCATTTCAACAGGCTCTTAACTTGTTTTAATGTAGTATCATTATGTGAACCTTCAGAATAACTGTAAGCATGTTTTTCCTTTCACAGATGTGGATGAGGCTTCCAAGAAGGAGATCAAGGACATCCTGATCCAGTACGACAGGACCCTGCTGGTTGCCGATCCACGTCGCTGCGAGTCCAAGAAGTTCGGTGGACCTGGAGCTCGTGCCCGCTACCAGAAGTCCTACCGTTAATTCCCCTGTACATTTTCATAATAAATTGGAGGAACAAAGAAATTCTGTTGTCTTTTTTTTCTCTTCATTAATGTACAGATGAGTTGCTCACAATATGTTTACAGCCCAGCAGGGATGTTTACTTGATAAGTTGAAAACAACAGATTTAAAAGCACAGTACACATGAGATTATTTTTCTTGGAATAATATCCTTACCACGAAGACAAGGTGAAGGTAGCTGTTAACTGAACTTGACTCTTTGACCTTTGAAAATGCAATTGTGTCCATCTCTCAGTTAGCTTACTAGCCAGCTTGCATGATAACAGGACCCTTAAACCAAAGCAGGTGTGTTGAGTTTAGCTGTCATTAATTTAATCACTTACACCTGAGCTGTCCTCACATCAAAAACTTTAATAGGTGTGCTACAGAAGCATTAATTTGTCAATTAGACAAAAAAAAATATTTTAAATAATTCAGACTTTTTTCAAAACTTAAAGAGTTAAGATTACAAGTGCTTATTACATTTATTGTAGGATTATCTCTTTTTATTTTTCAATTAACAAAAAAATATGTAAAACAATTCAGACTTTTTTTAAAAAAACTTACACATAAAGAATGAAGAGATCACAAGTGCTTTTTACATTTACTGTAGCTTCATCTCTTTATTTTTAGTGACAGTCTTTTGTACTTGCCTTCATTTCTTGATTCAGTTGCAGGTTTTCACCAGCAGAGGGAGCTAGAAGACAGTGGTGAATCAGCAATAGGAAGTTTATCTTTCCAGCAGCCATTAGGAAACTGGCTTACTGCCATTTCCCAAGTACTCCAGATCCAGAAATATATGATGAATAAACATACAACACATTACAGCTCCATACTGTAAACCTCTCTGCAAAACGACTCTCTGTAAGACACAAATTACTGCTCAAATAAACAACTTGAGCAAAGTCTGGAAAAGTTACCAAAGCTGACTTTGGTTTAAAATCTCTGTAAACATACTGATAATCACTAATGCAGTGCTGACAATTATTCTCAGCCTGCGTTGGCATTGTTATTCAAAAATCAGATATTGTAAACATTCAGTGCTGCAGATTTAATGGATGTGTTTTCATTCAGCCATTTCCAGGTGTGTGAGAGTGTATAATGACACTCGCGGTGCCAAAACTTCTGAATTCCATTATTTTTGTTAGTTTTTTTTGTTTTTCACTCTTATATCAGCTCTCAAAAACAAACCCCAGTCCATTTTCCTCATGTTTCTCAATTATGTCCTGCTTCACACTTTCACATCAGCTGCGTTCTTTCCCCATTTTCTGCTGATTATTTGTTACCGCTATCTGTTTTTTTCCTGCCAGTGTTCCATCACAATAACAGGAGTGTAATGAGGTGAGCTGGGCTGAGCTGAGGCCCAGATGTTGTTGGCCTCTCTGTGGGCAGCCAGCAGCAGCCGTTCCCGCTCGGTGAGCTCCCAGGGGGGATCGGCCCTGTGTACAACCCTCCAATAATCAACACAGCAGGGGAGCCCACTCCCCACCGCTGCTGTTGTTTACTACTGTTTATTTTCTGCCCCTGCCTACTGCCTCACCTCTAAAGGCCACAATGCCACGCGGGTGACACTCTGCGCCTGTGAAAATGGATGTGTTTTCTCCAGCCAGGACTGAGGACTGACAACAGAGATGAAACTAATGTGGATAATGCAGCGAGCAGTCGGGAACAGAGCAGAAGGAGAAGAAAGCTGTCAAAATTGATGTCTGTGGCTGTTTTTCTGTGTGATGAGAAAATTAGACTCAATCTTTTTTTTCTCTGTGTGAATATTGGACGGAGAAAATGTTAACCAGCTGCTCTAATAGCAGAAATACCCCGCGTGCAGCGCCTGAAATAACACAATGAAACATCCCTCAAACTTTTGTAAAACTGCAGCTTTTATTTCAGAATGAATGACCCTGCTGATCTTTATATATTGAAAATACCAAAATCTTTTGGAGTATCTCAAATCATGCGAATAAAACTGAGAGGAATCATGCAAAAATAACACCAGATACCTCTTTCAATAAGCTGCATATGTCAGTTGTGACACAAGCCTTTATTAATGTTGAATATATAATTTACTGATGTTTAATGGTTTATTTTAAAAGCCATTATTAGGAACAACTTTTGGGTTGACAGGTTGTGAAAATCCCTCTGACTGGTGTTCAACCTACAGCCCAAATGAACTCTGACCTTCTAAGAAAAGGCTGCAGTCCATTAATTAGATATTTGTCATCACATGCGGAAAAAAACTCTTCAACACCGACTTTTACAAAATGCATCATGGCAGATGAATTAAAATATTTTGCTGAAAGGCCTGTTAGACACTGAGGTAACTTATTATCTTATATTATGACTGTATAACTGCAGAATCGATGCTTTTTTATCTGCAGACTTTGTGGATCATTTTAAGTAGAAACTCATAAGTAGTTTTTTATAATGTGAATCAAAGTAATTTAAGAAAAAGAGATTATTTCCAACCTGGGAACCTAAAAGTTCCTCTTAAAAATGGCTTTTAACTGCTCTGCAGAGTATTAATTAACTGTTTATTAACCATTATTAAAGCTTCTAAAGGTTGATTTACAGGTTTATTATTCAGAAGTCATCTGTGCTGTGGAGAAAATAGAGAGAAATGAAGTGAAATGAGAGCAGCGTGTGGTTTTATTATAATTTGTAGCACCACATGTCTCACAGAAAAGGATAAGTGCATCATGTTGACACCTGTATTTTGTTTGTTTGTTTGTTTGTTTGTTTGTCTTCCTTCCTCTCAACCAGCTGCTGCTGTGATTCAGTCTCACCGCTGTGTGTCTGTGTGTCAGCTCATTTAAAATGAAGCTTCGTGACGGTGAATTGAGTGAATTTTGACTGAGAACACGAAGGCGACTAAATTATTTTTGTGCCACAAGTCTTGTAATTCTTCTGGTGTCATTAAGTGTGCAGGATTTATTTCTTTATGGCTCGGCACACACACTCACACACACACACACACACACACTCACACACCCTAAACCTAACACCTGCCTTTCCTCTGTTAACACCTCTGCCTCTGTAGCTCTCCAAATCACACAAGCACTGAGGTGTTAGGCCAGGATGCATTTTGTCATCACTTGCACTTCATCCCCACCTCTCCTCACGACGCCCCCATGAGCACACACTCTGCAATTAACAAGTGAAAGCATATGAATACGCCCACACGCGTGCACGCAAAACCAGCCTCGCTCGAGACCCACAGCGCATTCGTTTTCTATTTCTGTTAGCCTCCTTTCTGTAGAGACAAAAAGACACAAAGAGCGACTGATGTTCATTATCATGTATTGACCACTTGTCTCCACCTCCTCCTCCTCCCTGCAGCAGTCTGCTCCTCGTCGAGCCTCATTGCCCCGAATGAGTAAACAACAATTGGTTGCGGGTGCCAGCGGCGGAGGATCAGGGGACAGTAGCAGGCAGCAACAAATGTTGGCTTCAGTGGAGAGGAAGTGCAGCTTAGCCAAGCGACGCGCCGCTGTTTGGGCCCAGAGTGATAATGAGGGGTTAGCTGCTTATCTGTTGCATTGTCCTTGAGGGGAGGTGATCACCATGCATGTGTGTGTGTGTGTGTGTGTGTGTGTGTGTGTGTGTGTGTGTGTGTGTGTGTGTGTGTCTGAAGGAGTAGAAATGTCTCCAGTGAGATTAGAGTGAGATTTATCACATTTCCTTGGTTCGTTGTGCCAAAACTGTGAGTTGTGGTTCCACACGAAGGTGCTTTATTCAGTACAACAGTTTTTCTATTTGTCCCATTTCTTTTCGGTTTAATCATGTGAAACACTCAAATTTATTGTTAATATCTTTAAAACTGAAAATATTAGCTGACTGATCATCACACAACAAAGATTTCTGCAGCAACTTCTAACTAGGAATGCAATAATTTTAAATTCTGGGTTATAATGTGGGAGTTTTGACGTTTAGTACAACAAAATAAGCAATTTGAATATGTCTCCTGAGACTGGAAACAGGAAGTTGTCAGACTACGTAGCTTCCTGCAGCTGATTCCCTAACAATTTTATTCAGACCTAATTTTTGTACAAATTAATCTTTACAATGACTAAGTTACTGAGCTTCAGAGGTGTTTTAAGTTCAGCTGCTTTCTTTTGTTTCAAGTTTTTGTGCTAAGCAAAGTTAAGAACCTGTCACCGGCTATACATTCACCACAGAAACACAAGAGTCGTATCGATGCATCGATCCACTCGCAGCATCGATGTTTAAATCTTCAAAACCTCACTGAACAGAACTGCAGACAGAGACAAACCTATTTTGGATATCAACTAACACTGATCAATTGTGCAAAAAAGTTCAAACCAAACTTTCCAAGTGATTCCTTGTTTCCTGAAAATCCTTGTATGGAGGATTCGGTGCTGAAAACACAGAGACTGAGACTTTCTCATTCATCTTCAGCCAGACTTTGCAGACAGGTAACAATGAGCAGACCTGCATGTGTATGTGTGTGTCTGTATGCAGGAGGCAGCTTGTAGCAGGCTGCAGTTTTGAACATTGTCTCCTCAGTTTTTCTGTGTAACAGACAAAGCAGATGTTGGATTAGTGTGTGTGGATTTTGGGCTTCAGCATCATGTGAAATTGTACCTGCTGGGAACATTTGCAGACTGATTTCTTCTCTCTCTTAGCAGAATAATTTGTGGAGAAAGAGAAGAAAATAAATCTCCGGCTTTTAACGATTTCATCAAACCTCTTACTTTTCCTACGAAGAGGGGGGGGTTGTTTTGTTTGCGAGGGAAAGATTTTACTGTCGACATTAACCGGCTATGAGAGAGGACAACCATCAGAAATGAGCAGCCACCTGGATGCTTGAAATAAACATTCGCAGGAAGTCGTGGAACGAAAGCTGATGACAACTTTAAAGTCAGGTCTCTTCTCTTGATTCCACAATCCCACGCTCCGCTTGCTTTCACCCCCGCCTGTTCCCTTAAAGTCCCCTTCGTTACCGTCGAGAGTTGAGGGAGAATATGGAGCTGATGATGGATTCATCTCATCTGTTTCACTCTGCACAAAGAGGCCTCGCTCATTCGCTTGCTCGTTCCCTCTCCTCTCAGCCTGTTTTTTGGTCTTAAAGCAGCCAGAAAAAGGGCTCCGTGTTACTGACCCGCTCCGTTAGTCACACTCTCTGCAGCCAGCATTGACTCATTCCCGACGCATTTAACCTAGACTTGAACTGAGGTGGAATTAGTCCCAGTGCGCTCACATCGCAGAACCTTTGTCTCCCATTAAAAATCCACCTCCTCACTTTCCTCCTAATATTCTCTGCCTCTTTTCTCTCCTCCATCTTTGTGCAGGTAGTGTGTTGGCGGTGGTGTTAGTGGCGGCGTGGCACTGGACGCGACCTTGCTCGCAGGGTGAGCCGGGTCACGCAGGGGTTTCCCCGCTGTTGCACCCGAGCCGAATCGAGAGGTCATAGGCTACCTCACACACCCTTCAACCTTTAGCCCTCGGCTCTGGCTGCAGGCTGCTCTGGTTCCCCTGCGACAACCTGCGGAGGACCTGCGCTGATCCCCCGTCCTCAGGGGTCAGCCGGGCCGGCCAGGATCTATTTTAGTAAAAACACACAGTTCATACAAGAAAGCCTCACCTCCTGTGCAGCGGGGGCGAGCAGATTATTAGAGTTCACAGCGCTCTGATTGCGGGCAGCTTTGAAGTATAAAAGGTTATCTTTCATTCCTGCCACCTTTGTTGTTGTTTCTTTTAGCGTCGTGATTAAAGGAGGACGTCAGGATTGATAAGCTCACCTGGGAGGAGATGATAATGTCTGCACCATTATGATCTGTGTGGCCCTTTTTAGATAAATGGCTCTGGGCTCCATGGTAACGCTTGTCAAAAGATATGTTTAGTCACAATGAATCACCAGTATTTCAAACTTTGTGCAGCCAGTCCTTCACTGTAACACCACTGCAGAGTATAAATAGCATTATATTTGTCCTGGGCGTCTCTTAACTGATCAGACTTTATATAATAAGCTGCTTTAACTGGTGTCTTTAATTGTGGTTTGATTTGGTTGTCAAGTGTTGTTTGGCTCAGGGATCAGGCCTTTAAATAAAACTACGGCAGAAAAAAAACATCATGCTGAAATTAGCTTTGTAAATGTCAGTAAGAGGAGACGAGTAAAGTTTAAAACCAACATGTGCAGGATTTGTTATCCTGACTTTGGTGTTAACTTTGCTCATAGAAGCTTTAAAAAAAATACTCTGACATATTTAAACATTTGTTTTTTCACTTTATTGCATGTTAAATGGGAATCTTAATTTATTTATATTAAATTATGCTCACCAAACCCTATTTATTTCCCTTGTTTGCCCCCCTTAAGTGCCCCCATAAATAAACTCGGCCAAACAAGCTGTAAAGAATATGATCTTATAATTCCAGTCATATAATTAAAACATCTACATTTATATCCAACCTGGACGGGACTAGTATATCGGGTTTAACACTGCTCAGATGTAATGATGATGAAGATGAGTCATCTTTTACCACTTTACATAAAGTAAAGAGCTCAGTAAAAATGTTACCACGGAGTTTAAAGTTGCCACTTTAAATGTAATAATGTAAGCTCTCATTATGCAGAATTTAAGTATCTACGACTTTGTCATCCCAGTGCAGCCACTTCCCCCCTCACGACTGTCTAATTCTGATCTGGAAACACTGATTAAACGATTGAACTGAACAATTTTCATCAAGAGGTCTCATTTTCCAACAAATACAAGCTTAAAGTATTGGAATAATCTAAAAAGATGCTCTGATTACATTAAAAACTACATGTAAGGACTGAAAAATGAGAAAATAGCTAATTAATTTGAGCTATAAGGCTCATTTTATCTGTAATTTAAGGCTAAGACACTAAATCTTCGAACTAAAAGAGCATTTTATCTCATATTGACGTTGCTATTAACACCGCCCTGACGACTCGTCATCTTTTATCACTTAACATTCAGTGGAAGTGTCTGCTAAAATGTTAACATCAGCCACGGGGGGCAGGTGGGTTTTATGGTCGATGCCCTCATCACTTGAGGGGTGGGTGGGGGGGCTTGAGCTGGCGCGTCTCCCAAAAACCTGTTGCTCTCCTCTGAGAGATCTGACCTCCTGGTCGGCTCCACTAAGTGCTGAGGAGCACATGAGCTGCTGGACTCGGACCTGTCAGGAAGCTGTTGTGAAGGATGTTACTGAGAGAGGAGAGTGTAAATTGATTGTCCTCTGACTGCTGCCAAGCCGCCCTCAGTGTGCCATCCTGCGTCAAGAGTGTGTGTGTGTGTGTGTGTTTTTTCGGCCTGTCGTGCAGCCTGTAGATTGGGTGTGTGTGTGTGTGGGGGGGGTGCATGGCTAATTAAACGGAGTAAAGGCTGTTGAAAGGGGCAGGACACTGGCAGGACGGGACGACCTGACATCCATGTGTTCTTGTTTGGAGGGAGGGAAGGGGGCAAGCGTGACGGAGGGAGGAGGCCCAGGTTGCAGCACCCCCGCCTGGCTGCCAAAGCTCAGTCACAGGGCAAGAAACTGCAGGGAAGGAGGTGGAGGAGGAGGAGGTAGAGGAGGAGGAGGAGGTGTTAAACTGTAATGGAGGAGGGTGGTGTTAATATTAACTGCAATTCCAGACCTTCTACTACCAGTCTTTTTCTTTTTTTTTCCTCCAAAACTCCAACACCCTATCCTTACTGCAACATACACACACACACGCACACACACACACACACACACACACACACACACACACACACTCACACACATATATTTAAGTATATACACATACACACATTCCAGTAAAAAGGGATGGGAGCGTGACAATCGGGAAACAACGGCTGTTAGTTACAGAAAATGCATTACGGCGTAGGCCCCGGCAGCAGGGCGGAGGAGAGGAAGTGGTGGGATTACGCCCGGCTCGGACCAGCAGAGCACGGGGGCCGTTTCCTCCCCCCCACTCTCTGCAGTAAACTGTCCAGATTTACAAGGCCTCCTGGGATACGTGCACCCCATCCTCGTCCCGTCAAACCTCGACAGCTCCTGATTTAAAAATAATCCTAAATCAGAGCGTGACAGTTGTCAGCAGGGCATAAGGAGGTCAGAGGAGCCATCCAACGAGGAGAAGAGGCGAATTAATGGATTAACGTCGAGCTTAAAGGTGTTAATGAGCCCTTTTTTCCTGCCTTGTATGTCACCAAGTTTGGGATATTTTGAGGCTATAAAAACAATATACCAGTGATGATCTTTATTTATGACAAGACAGTGAAGAGTCAAATTTTCAGGTTCAAGGACAACATCTCTGTTATCGTCCTCCTTGGAATTAACACGACAAATGTGTCTTTGAATAAACTCATATTCATTTGATCTTTAATTGATGCTTGATCAAAAGGAGACTTGTTCCTGTTTAGCCTAAATTTTAAACAACATAACTTATGTTTTTTTTGGTATTTTTACCCTCCTCTTCTACACAATAGTCACATTGTCATTGTGTCTCTTATACAAATTGTGTCTCTTATACAAATTTCCTGTATCCTTGTGTTTCTCTGAGGGCGGGGCTTGGCTTTCCTAACACAATGAGCAGATGAGAGGAATGTAAAAGTTAAGAAAAACTTTATCAATGCTGGTTACAAACAAGCTCAGTAGTTATCAGCAGGCTGATAATCTGATGGATTCAGTGTTTTTGTGTCTTTGGCTGAGCTTCAACACAGAATTTGCAGTCCGAACAGATGCATAATGCTGTTTTTCGCCCTCACTGTTCTCTGTAAAGTTTGCTGGAAGTGATGCAATAATGAAGCCCTGCTGTGTTTTATATGTAGTGAGCTCTGCACCAGACTCTGTTAAAAAAAATAGCCTTTTAAATGTGTTGCTTGTCAGCAAGCAGTCATACGGTAGCTTAAGGCTATTTGGCCTGATTAACTTGGCTTGAAGTGAACCACTGTTCAAAATTCAGTTTTTTTAATAAATGGTAGATCTTTTTACCATCTACATCAACATGCATGTAAGAACACTAAAAAATGCGCTTTTTTGTTGCAATGTTGCTGAATTTTTAGACCTCAGGAGATACTTTGTTTAAAATATATGTTTTATAATGTGAGAAATGAAGCTTTAACAGCTAAATAAGAAACCAGGCTGTAATAAACCATATTTACCTAAAAAGATGGGAAACAAATATCAGGAATCTTCCCCCATTAAGCTGCATGAAGCCCCCAGACTTAAACTGCCTCTCTTCCTCTTCGTCTGACACAGTGAACATATTTCTCCCTGTTGCCTTCGTAGCAGTAAATAATAGCATTTCTATCTCCATCCTCTCCTGTTCCAGCTACTGCTCCGGTGATCTATGTTTTTTACTGAGGCAGCATCACCTAAAAGATCTGGATGCGCTCCGGCTGCTCGCCAGCTTCTCCTGTGATCACCGCAGGCCTCGGAAGACCGCTTCAACAGAAACAGGAAGCAGTTCATAGCACGGGTCGCGACCCCTCTCATTCAGTCCCATGAGTCAAGCGAGGGCCCACCGCGGCGAAACACAGGAAAGTTCCGGTCCCATCAACAAGGTGTGGAAGGATATTCAAGGAGGGAGGAAGGGTGAGGAGACTCCCCCTTTTTTTTTCTCTTTCCATGCACATCTGTATGCATGCATGTGTGTGTGTGTGTGTGAGTAAGAGGTGCACATCTGTCGAGCAGAATCCGTGTAACATCATTACCCACAAAGGCCCAGAGAGGACACACCTGAACACAGCTACAGCTGCATCCAATACGAGGCCGCGTCCACAGGAGGAAACTACTGTACGAGCTGCTGTTGTACGAACGCTGAGGCTCATGGGTCCCTTCGGACGTCAGATCAGAGGCTCCGAGCCATAACACACTCTACTGTATAACTAAAAGGTTGGACATGCACGCAGCAGGCGCGTAGTAAAAACGTCTTTTCCTGAAAGGTTAACAGAATCCACAGCTACGTGAAAACCTGAGATCACCTCGCGCAGTGTTTTATTTGACAGAAATTAATTTGTTGCACTCTTGTGTTTTGCAAAATGTTGGCGTTTCCTGTGTTTGATGTGACATGAGGCGCCTCAAATCACTGCATACGAAATAATGAGAACTTTTTGACACAGAAGAAGTAAAAGGCTCCAGCGGGACCTGATGAGATGTGATTAATTAAATAGTTAAAAGCTAATTAGCCTCATTGGAACATAATGCAACATGCACTCACATGAGAAACATGACAAATGTAATCTGACTTAACACGATGACATACATGATGTTACTTGTGTGAAGTGAGGTAATTCGACTCAAGGCCCTGGAAGTCCCAGGTCCCCTGAAGTGACGGGACGTGACCAGACTTGTCCTGACTTGTCTGAAGGTTGAGGGAACAAAAACAGACTCTGTGGACAGTTTGGAGTCTGATTTGTACCAACTTGCCTCATTTATTTGTTTATAAGATGTTTTAAATTGATTTGACTACATTTAAAGTGCAATTTTGACTTGAAGAAGGTCCCATAAAAGTAGTAGAAATTCAAAAGTGTTTTGCATATTTCACTTAGAATTAAAAGGAGATGACAAACATTCATGTTAACCCAAAAAATAACCGCTGGATATGGTGTTTTACATTAAAAAAGACAAAAAAAGTTGTCTAAATTGGACAAAAAAATAACAAAATGCACATAAAAGAACATTATCGTGATGTTCTTGGCTGAAAGCTTCAAACAAAGCTAATTTCTGGTGTTTATGGAGATGGAGGAGTACACCACTAAAGTCAAAATGCATATAAAAGAATTCACTCCAATGTTTAAGGAATTATAAACGCAGTGAGAAAGCTACTTACAGAACTATGCAGTTACTGAACATTCAGTCTACAAGCCTGTAAAAATAAGACACTTGCAGAGTTGATGTTTGCCAAAGATTCAGACTTTTTGGCCCAAAGCACGGAGCTGATGTCATGGGAGCTCTGTTAATGTTCATGTTAGCCCACATCTGATATTTCACTTTAATGGAGGGGCTTTAATAGCGGAGGAGGAACAGCAGGAACATGGCAGAGGGAAAGGAGAGATCGTTTTGCTGAATAAGGCGTAGCTTTTTTTTTTTTTTTCCTTTCCTGCCTCTGTCCAACTGATTCCCGAGGGCCCGCAGGTTAGCTTCCACAAGTCTCCAACATGATCTCCTCTGGTCTAAATTCAACTTCTCAGATAATCTATACTTAATAGCTTCCTCCCAGATTCTGAATTATTCATCCTGCCCATAAATCTCTAACCTCTGGCAGGTTTAGCAGCGTCCCAGATAAAACTCCAAAGTCGGTATTTAGCAGTGTGGTCATTTCACAAATGATAAGAAATAATAAAGCTTTTGGAACATAATGAGTCTTTATAGCAGCCATTAACTCAGCACCAGTTAGCTGCACTAATCAATAGTTTTTAAATTCACACTAAATGTTCTCCTTAGGTCTACCAAGCCTTTCGGTACATTTAAGCTCTTTGCTTTTGCTTCTTTTCCAGCAGTTTTGAGCTTAAAAAAGCTCCAATAAACCCAGTTTAAGCTGCTTGTCCAGCACCAAATGCTAGACAACGTTAGCATCTAGCTAGTTAACATAAAGTGGAGCATTTTAAGAGCTTGAGGAACAGATATTTCCCTCAGGATTTTAAATGAAAGAAAGCCAAATGCATAAAGAATATTGGACTAACATGACTCAGGTGTGCAGATACACAAACCCATAGAAAAGCTAAGGTTGCACTACTGGATGTTGACCTTGTTTCTACTGATGATATGTAATTTTGGGGGGTTTCCAGCTTGTTCTGCAGCCCCCAAGTGGCCCAAACACAAAAAGAACATTAATTAGGCTTTAAGTTTTGTAGCTTTAAGTGATGCTCATTATGTACATTGTTTTCTTTGTCTCTCTGTTTCATGTTTTAGGTCATAAACCACACGAGTAATTCTGTAATTCGGCGGTAAGAGTCATCTTTTTTAACGAATGAACCGGCTTTTTTCTCCTGTTGAATTCATCCCCTGACAGTTCTGGTATTTGTCCTTTTTGCCAGCTGTTTTCTTTCCTGAGGTAAATCTCTATAAATCAATGGAAGTTAATCTGCTGAGAAGATTGTATGCTCGCTCTGGCTGTGGGGGCACTCCATCTCCATTGGTTACAGAGCATCCATCAAGCCCTCAATGAAGGCTCAGCGGAGCAGTGACATCCCCATCCCCTCTAACCCCATCACCCTTACCCACCCCCACGCCCCCCTCCCGACACTGCTTCATATTCTTCTCAGGATAATTAGGTTATGAAGATCAATACATTCGGACAAGATAAAGCACAAAGACTCGGAGAAACGTATTGAATCGGTCGTTATCTGTTGTTAAGTTTCACACTCCACATCCTCTCCGTCTTTATCAGGATGTCCTCTTGGCCCCGGCTGCGAAACAATTCTTCCTCCGGCTCCCGTCTCAAGGGCGGCGGTGTCTCGCTGCATTGGAAAGTCGATCTGATTGCCCCGTCATTCATCATGTAACTTTAACTCCGGGGGCACAGTGAAGTGGAGTGAAGACTTCTTTCGGAGGGGGTGATATAATGCCGAGGCTGCACGGGTGCAAATCATCTCTGAACTCATTGCAAGAGGGAGATAGGATTTAAAATTCCACACATTTCGTCCGGGAGCGTCTCTGTGGAAATATCTCACCTGGCACGGAGCTTTCAGTTACACATGCACACCGACTACGTGTAGATACACTCTGCAGGGCACTGAATCCCTGTAATGGAAAAGTTTTACAGAATATGTGAAGAGGCAGGAGAGGTAAAGAGGGGAATGCTGAAGCCTGCGGTGACCAAATTAATTCCAGAGGTTTTTGACAAATAGAGGAGAAGTAAGAGAGAAAAAAAAAGACAGAATAAGAGTGAGACTTTCCTGAGTTTGAACCCCAGATGACCCTGTTGTGTTTACCCAGGTTGTCCCATAAGCTCCTCCCTCTTTACCCACCATGCCAGACCTCCTTCCTTCAAATCCGACCATTTCCCACTCGAAGACCTTTGTTGACAAGGGAAATATTTTCTAAACTAGATGACAAATGCTGCAATAATACACACAGGCCTTCAGAAGAGATTCTGTGAAGTGTTGAAAACATAAAACAGCCATCAGTTAACCTGTTAACACTCCTGCATGCTGAAAAACAACAGGAATGTCGCATTATTTCTCATTTAAAAAAATGGATTACAAAGCATCTCTTAAGCCAAATCTAATATAATGTTAGGGAGAAAAACACAGCAGCTGTTCTAGGAAATTGATCAGGAAATACATTTAAAGTTTGATATAAATAACACAGTATAACACAATGGTTTAAATTGCTTTTGATTGAGAAAGGGAACATAGTGATTTGGTTTATTTACAGCTACAAACTGGATATTAAAGAGAATAAAGTGGAATCACTGCAAGCTGTAAAACAAAAGAATATAAGAATATGAGTCATTGAGAAGAAAGTTTTACTTGAATGGACATGTTGTTGAGTAAAAACTGTGATTTTCAGTCATGCATGCCCTTAAAAACAGCTATTATATGCATTTGTAAAGACAAGATTTATATTTTTTTGTAATGTTATGAATAGAAGTGGCATTGATTACATTGACCGAAGCTCTTTCAGACATTAAGTTTATATTCATCTGTTGTTTCAATAAGGTTTTGACAGTTTATTTCTGTGAAAATCTGAAAAATGCTAGCTTTATTTAAAAAAAATACACATTTGAACCTTAATGTGAAATAATTGCTGTCCAGATTCCTTCTTTTTTGTGAGATTTTTAAATTTTATCGTAAACTAGCCTTCATAAGTTGTAAAGGTGCTTCATTTTGTGGGATTTTAAAAATAGTTTAATGATACTTTTACCAGTTCGACAGCTGCTGGTTTCAGCACTCGGTGGGTTTTGCGGTGAGATGCTTCTTCATGTTGTGGTGCTCCCGCTGTGATCAGTATTCTCACGTGTACCCACTCAGCTGCTGTGCGGAGCTCCCTCTTCCTTGTTGCCGCCTCTCCTCGGGCTCGGGAGGCTGTTTTTTTCAAAGCAGGCCAGCGGGGGACCACACGGGGAGAGGGAATCAAGGAAAACATGTCCGACAAACACGACCAACAACCACCGACGTCGCCTTTCTTCTGCCTCAGCGACTGAGAGAAGATGGGAGGAGCGAATCAGTTTGTCTCTGCCGGATTATCTATTTCACAGGACTGAATTAAGAGCATGATGATGAATTCAGGTTGCTTATAGGCTTCTGCTGCAGACAGTAAAGATGTGAAGTCCGTTGTCAAGCGCTGTAGGAAGGGGTCAGGCAGGTCAGGCCTGGACATCGCTGTGTCTAAAGAAAAGCAGTGGAAAAAAAGGGGGAATCACTGGTCCAAGATGACTCCATCCCCTCCTATTGTTCATCATCCTGACTGTCTTCTTTCCATTTGAGAAGCATGAAGAAATGACTCAAAACTCAAACATCAACCCCCCCCCAGAGGAACTCCTCACTCACAAAGAATGTCCAAATGAGCGTGAGGGTCTCAAACATCAGCCCTGCTCTCTTGTAACAACGTCTGAAATCCTCCGAAGGGGGCGAACACACAGACGAAGCGGGCTTGATTTCCAGCCAGCAGCGGAACTGGGCTGGTGGGAAACTGAAATAATGTCTAATAGCAGTTTAAAGTTACAGTTTGTGTTTTGATAGTTTGACTGGGAGCCAGAGGGAGGTTTAGTTCTAATGGGATGGAGCCATGCTCTGTGATGGGCTCGGTATGGTGATTAGCTGGGGGGCTTACAGATGAACCCCGGGCAGCGCAAGGTTTCAGCTCCCCGCTGGTGTAAACTGTGGGTGGCACGGAGATAAAACACAAGGCAGACTCTGCATTGTTTGTGCTGCCTGTTTGTGGTCTGCATCCATGCAGGGTGGAGGGGGGGCGAGTGTGTGTAGTCCTTATGTCTCTTCAACGTAGCGTGGGGATGCTAAAACCTCTTGCACAAAGAATGAGGTGCGATAACACAAGTTTAGTCTATAAAGCCCAGCTTCTAAAAGATGTTCAATGTCTAAAAAAACTCATTTTTGCTTAAAATAGACTTTAACATTTAAATTTCACAAAATAAACTTAACAAACACTTATGAAATCCCAATTTGATAGTCCACCCTGGGGAGACAGGACTAAATATTCTCTACTGGAGGTCCATGGTTAAGTATGGGGGGTCCCGCTCCACCTGTCCCCCTGCCCCGAGCACCCAAGGTCAGCCACCAGAGAGGTGGTCCCTCCTGGCTCCATCCACACTGCGAGCCCACCCTATCAACCCTAAACAGTGTGAAACAACACATTAACCAGCGGCCTGTCCAAATGTCAGCCGGGACAAGTGCTCGCTTTAAAAACGACCACCACACATCCAGCTACCTCGCTGTGTGGTCTCCTCATGAAGATGCGTCCTCACATATTTTTGTTGGGTTGTTGTCGTAACCTGTGTGAAAACGTCTGTTGTGCAACATTTGAATCACTGAGGAAAAAAGAGCAACACCTGGTGATGGACTTTATGATGCCTGAGTGTTGACAGGAGTGTTTGTGTTATTTGGAGATTTATTCCAAAGACACTAAAGAGGTTTTTCAGTCATTAAGTCATCAGCAGAGTTAGAAAGTACTGATGTGTGCAGAGAGAAGAAGCTTATCGCAGTGTTTTAAATTTGATCCATTAAATCAATTTCAGTCCAGCGTTAAAGGAAAAAGCATTAAAGTTCTGCAAGTTCTGACAAATTAAAGTCTAATTTTCTTCACCAGAAAAAAGCAAAAAAAAGAAAATCTGTCAGTGTGGTTGATGATCTCTATCTGTTTCCATTAAAATGGATTTTTATAAAAGTAATTTCACAGGCTTAGTTTTTTATTTCTGGATACAGATACAAACAAATCTCAATAAAAGTCAAATTTTTATCGTTAAACCGGTTGAAATCATTCAGAACTGTCAAATGTATTTTTGTTTTTAGAAAATTAGGAATGAAGACTTACCATTGCAAAAGATTGCTTATTTTTTTAGTGCAGTTCATGTTTATGTGACGTTAAACTTGAACATCTTCTGCCAAAAAGAAAAATACTTGTAAAAATATAAAATCTTCAGTGGTAGAATTTAATTCTTTAAGTTTAATTAAGTACTTGACTGAAAACAAACTTGGGATACAAATACTTTTACTTGAGTTTTTTCAGTTTATCTCACTTTATAAATTATTGGAATTCAAGGGAAAATATTTCACTTTTACCCCAAAAGATTTCGATTTATTAGATTAGGATGTGACACAAGACATGTTGAGCTTATATAACATGGCACATTATAACAGACTAAACTGCCTAAAAGAGTTCATAACAGTTCAAATAAGCTCCACCTTTACTTACTAAAACAGTGCATAAGTAGAAATAACACAGTAACATAATTTATGAGAGCATAACACTCACAGAGGCCAATTTTGCAAAATGAGTCTTTTCTTCTTTAATACTTCACGTAGTTCTCCACCCCTGCAAACCCCACAAGAAGAGTGAAGCATTACTTTTTATCACCTAAAGGCCATTTGGGGGAAGAAAGGCTGAAATAGAGTTAATTAAAGTGTGGAGGTATAATTAAAGCTCACTTTCCATGCATAATTTAGTATATAAGAACATAGAAATTGCAACTAAGAAAAGTGATGAAGGAGCTGAATATGAACTGAGAAAATGATCTTTTTAAAATCAATTTACCACATATTGTGCTTACAAATCTTAAAGTAAACTTACACCTGGTTAACAGTAACATAAGTTAGTCTTCTGTTATATCATAAATGTTTATCAAACAGTTTTATTCTTAAGTTATTTTCATGCACAAAGCTGTTGCATTTATGCACCTTTGGCACTCCAAGTTCAATACTGCAGGGGATTAATATTGCGACACTTTGCAGTATCGTGCAATCCAAGCTCTCACTACTGTTCCACACATAAATCTCACGGAGCGTGACTAACCCTGAGGTAACAGGAGCCGGGGCCCAGCGGTCCCCGCAGACCCCGGCCTGCATGTCAGTGTCTTAGACCGCTCTGCTTTAAGAACCAGCCCCAGAATCTCCCCGGGCCCCTGGAGACCCTGTGAAACTAAACAGTGAGGTCAGCTCTGGGCTCCCATCTCACAGTGAGGATTACACTCGCTCACACACACACACACACATACACAAACACACACAGACACACACACTGAGACCGCTGAGACTGCACTTGGATTAAGTCATTAAGGGTAACCATCCCCTAAAACCACAGCCAGGGACTTTCTGTGAAACTCTTCTCACAGGAATTGATTTTCTATCTGTGAGCAGAGCTGGTGGGCATGTCTTGACCTTTATTTTGGATGGGCAATTAATTTCCATCACGGATCATGACTCATTATACTCTTCATTAACCTTTTTTTTTTTTTTTCCACTGCAAAAACACTGTCCCAATAAACGACTTCCTGCTTATCTTCCACCCAGTGAAACAAAATAGCTGTAAAGTGCAACTGATGCTTCTCTATCAATAAAATTACTCCCATCTGACCATTTTCCTGCATGCACCTGCACCATAACACACACGCACACACACACACACACACACACACAAACATACACACACACAATGAAACTCTATCTCTAATAACTTCCACAACAGTAACACTATATTTTTTATTGGATCAAACAGGTGGTGATGACCTTCAGAGCCACTGGCATGCACAGCACCAGGCATGGCATAGGACTCGTGTGTTTGTGTGTGTGCATGTGTGTGTGTATGCGTGTGTGTGTGTGTGCATGTGCACGAGAGGCACCTCAGACAGGACAGTTGATCCTCAGTGTCACACTATCGTCGTCTCTTTCTTGCGACACATGAAGCAGCAAACAACATCACACCTCCGGAGTAAAATCCTTACCGTGCCTGCAGCATTACACACACACACACACACACACACACACACAGGGATGATGCTCATATGTGCATGCACACAGACTAACTGGCAATAACACACACACACACAGACACACAAACATCAATGCTAAATTACCTTCTCCTGTGTTTGCACAGTAATGCTAGTCTGGCTGATGTGGTGGGTGTGGAGAGCAACCTGTTGGGAATAATTCATGCGAGTGTCAAAAGTGGGAATCTCAGGATTGTCTTACATTTTGTGGGCCACACACACGTTTGCATTCATGCAGCCTTCAGCCCATCTGTCAACATTATAGGGATCAATTGTAAATCACGGTTTTATTTATTGCCTACGAGTCTGTCGAGTCAGACAACCATCAATATTATTGTGAGAAGTTAAAGGTATTTCTGTTTATTTGTGCAAGTTCTGTGACTCTATTAGACCTGTTCATATTTTCTCGAGTTAAAAATTTGAGACATTTCACACAGAAATTTGACTCAGCATCAGAAAAATCTTTTTGTATTTTGTCTACAGCATCTTAAAGGGATGTTTTAAGCATCTATCTGATCCACCTGTCATTAAATTGTTTGGTTGACGTGCTCTCTCTGATGAAAAGTTTCATGACAGTGACCGAAAATTAAAAAGCACTTATGGATGTATTTAAGGTCTCAGAAAACTTGTGTCAAATGATGTGAATCTTGGATGATAATTCATTCAGAAAGCTTTATTCTGCGATAGATATTCAACTCTCAAAATATTAAAAAGCTTTTTTCAGTTCAATGATAATATGAAAACCAGGTAAAATCCATCATCTGCTATTGATGTCAAACATTATAAAATTTTAAAGCACAAAGACACTTAAGATGTAGATTCAAAAAGAGACTCAACTCAGTAGCAGAAAGATTTTTATTTTGTTTCATGCAGCGGATGAACTGTAACTTCAAAGCATTTTTAATTTATTATCTCTATTCATTATTTCTGCAGAACATTTTCAGTCTCTTTGAAGAGAAGACAGTCATTTCAGAGGACTTACGGACAAATGAAAAGGCTGGTAAAAGAAAAAGAAAATGTCTGAATTCTAAATTTGCCCATTTGGAGGCATTTGCATTTTGTTCAGTGATCAAGTAAAAGCTTTTATTTGTTATTGATTGCCCAAATTAAAGGAACCCTGAGAGACCTGAGACGTGGATTCAAAATGATATCTTATTCCAAAGTAAGAACGATGTGTTATTGATGTCCTAATATTAACAAATTATACATTCATTACCCAGGAAAGTGATTTTCTTCGAGTGTCGACTTCAATTTTCATCCATATTCTTTATTTTTGAAGGGCAAATGATAGCTAATGTCTTCATCTCATCAACTCTCTAAATAGTTTCAGAACATTACGGTTAGAAATAAGCCTGCAATTAGAATCCGTCAATTACTTTTTAATTACGAAATCATTGTTTACACCATAAATGGCATAAACTGAAGCCAGTGAAGATGGAAACAGTGATTATGTTGCATTTTTTTTCACCAAACCCATCACTCAGTTGGTAAAATATTGTTAGCAGACTAATTAAATAATGGAATAATTGCCTCATCATTATTTTAAAGGCACAAAAGGAAGATAAATGTGAAGTTTGGAGGAAGTGAGCCTGTCTCACAGAGCCCATGTCTAATGATGTTGACTCTGGATGAAATGCCTTTGGATGAAGGTCCGACCACATTAGTGAATCAATAGGATAAACATGGGTTTTGGGTAACAAAGGCTTCCCATGGTGGCTGATCCAGACATGGCTGTGTTCTTTACCCACTGCGGCTATATGGCTATCATATTATTGGCTGCATCCAGCCAAAGCTTCGGTGCCCATGCTATCTGTTGTTTTAATGATAGACTCCATATAACCAATTATACAGCACAGCGGTGCCCCTCTCCTCACTCGTCAACACAGACATTTATCAATATCCTATTAGTTTCTCTTGGAGCCGGCCACTTTATCCCCATCAAAAAGTCTGCTGTTGTTGTTATTCAAGAGTCCAATTTTCATTGTAACAAAACACGCTTTGTTCTCGGCTCAGACACTTCAGGAAAAACTAATATTGGCGGATCATTGTCACCGGGGTTGCCATGGCTACAGTCACACTTGCTGATGATTGGATTCACTCTTGTGTTATCGCTGGCTACATCCTCGGCTCCCAGAGGCAGTGTGATATTAATGATAGCGATGTTCCACCATATCGTTTACAGGCTGCGACATCAAAGCAATGCTGAGGAAGAAAAAAAAAACAGAGACTGCCTTAAAAATCTTTTGATTTAGATTCAATTTGCACACTCTGAGCGATGAAAGTCACTTTTTACGGAGATGCTTACTCCGTGACATGAGGCACTTATCAAAAAGTACATGAACGAGAGCTTGATTGAGCCGCAGAGGTCCAGACTGAGGTCGACGGGGTCAGCGTCTCACCTCACCGGCCAGACGAGAGGTCTCCTATCGTCTGCCGCCGGGTCAAGGCCAGTGCCCTCTCTAAGTCCTGATCAGTGACTCTGTCTGGCAGGCGGAGAGGGATACAACACCAGACACATACACACTGAATGGCAAACAGGCTATTCTAATCCATCACTCTCCCGAATGAGGACAGAATCAATCAGGAGGGACCTTCAGATCACTCTAAACTAAATCACCATCATCTGTCAGGTGATAAGCTGCAGAGGGCTCGTTCTCAGTGTTTCTTACCATGAATGCCTGAAAAAAAGGTATGTGAACAGCTGGTAAAGTCTGCTCAACCCTGCGGCCCTGTGGCTCCTTCCCTCTCTTCTCTCGGTTATTATTCTTTCGCATCCATTTGCAGGAACAACACTTTAAGCCGGTCAGTCAATAGCAGTCCATTTGCAAGGGGCTATTGACATTTTCTGACCAGTGTGCAACACTCTCATCGTGCCTCATAATGCAATGCACTGAGGTCATGGAGAGTTAGCTGGCAACCAGGCGAGCTAGCGAGCTCTCTCTCCCCTCGCTAATTGATGTACTTCAGCCGCTCTGCCTTTGAACTGAATTCCTGCGTCGTCTTACCAGAGAGAAGGCAGATGCCATCAGCGTTGCCTCCCCTTTCCCCTTTGAAACCCAAGCCCTCCGTTTAACCCACAGCTCAGGGCACGAGTGAGAGGAGCCGTCTGTTAGCTTAGCTCCAGAGACAGTTACTCTCAGCTTTTGTTTGACCACCGTCGAGTCTAGCCCGCGAGTTCGAAGGAGCCAAGCCGAAGAGATAAGCTGTGTTTTTCAGTCCGAGATGCTATCACGGAGGCAGCGCCTGTGTTTCTGGCTGCTCTTTTAGAGCTCAGAGAGGGAAGCCATTGTTTGTGTAGGACTTTAACCTCCACTGGCACTTTGCAAACACTGAGCAGGAAGGCTTAAAGGAGTTCATGCCTGTGCGTTTGCACATATAGACCCAAAGTTTTGCTCTTCTGTATCACAAAAATAACACAATAGATGAAAAAAAGTTCAAATTCTCAATGTTTGGTGTTCTCCTATGTGGGAGATGTTAAAGAAATGGCACGTCCACTTTAGTTTTTGTCATATAATTCATTTTCTGCTTATAATTTGAAGCAATAGTTGAAAAGTAGGACAGAAAAGAAAAGGCTGGTAATACTGAGAGTGAACAGAAATAGAAGCACACATTTTAAGGAAGAGAAATGTCATTAATGTCCACACTGACTGCAAAGTTATCTTTGGCACGCTGATGAATTTTGCAAGAGGAAAGGAGTCTTCTTGGTAAAGAAGATTACGCCTGCTAATAATTGCTACGACTGGTTTGACATCTAAAGGCCGTTTCTGACTGATGAAACTGGTTAATAAGCAAAGTAACTAAAGAGGAGAAATCATCTTTGTTTCCTCTCCAATATATGTCAGTTTTAGCCAACATTTGGGTAGGAAACTCTGCCCAGAAGATTCTGCTCTTATTTTTGTGAAATAACTCTGTTAGATGCCCCCCGCCCACAAGGATTTCAGCTTGCTTGCTTGCTTGCAAAAATGTCATATAGATAAAACAGAAACTAGCAGCTCTTGAAATGATCAGAAGTGCATCCATCTTTGATATTTTTCAGAGGAAACTGTAAATGTTAACATGTGAAAATGATAAATTTTAGATGTTTAGACGATGGATTATACATGCAGATGGTCTGCCATGCATGCTGCCATCTATTTGTTAGTTTATTATTTCCTTAGAAAGATTAGAATGAATTATGAAAATGTTTGGAAAACGAGCAAATAAGTCCTGATGTGTAAAACGTGGAGTAGAATAAAGTGTATGTATTTTGTAAGGCAATTTGTGTATTTTTATACTAGAAACTAAGAAAAAAATATATTAAAACATCAAAAAAGAGACTAAATAAATAGATCTCCTCTTTTTGATCAATCTCTAATGTAATCTCTGATGCAGCATTTCTTTTTCATATCAACGTCTTGTCTCAAAATCCATAACTTTATTGAGATATGAGCACTCATTTCCATTCATCTTCCAGCCTTTTTGCAGCCTGAGTCAGTGGACTTGGGACCCTGGTAGGTCAAAGGTTGTGATCCCAGGTGAGGCATTGTCATCAGCCCCATGACCAGGGTACTTAACCCGTGATAGGCTAATTCATATCCCAGGTGTGGAGCCGGGTTATATACAGTGTGTCCGTCATGGTGATCACAGTTTCCTCTATAACAACCCAATGAGTGTGCAGCCTGTCGGAGGCAGGAGGTCCAGTTAAGCCAGGGGTGGGTGGGGTGGGGTGGGGTGGGGTAATAGATGTGGGAGGAGGGTGGAGAAAGAAGAGGTCCTACAGTTCATGTTCATTATCAGCTCTGTTTGTGACCCCCATGTCAGCACTAGTCCTAACCGGATCCCTCTTCTAACACTCGCCTCGGAGAGAAAAATCACATGGACACACCACTTGTGTAAGACGACATGACACTGCAGGCGTGGCGTTTTCATACTTCAACCATTTCAGCCCAAAAAAACCCCCAAAAAACAGCTGCAGTGCTTCTATTGTTAACAAACGAAATGAGCCTGAATCTTCTTTTAAAGGAGGAAATGATCAGAATAGTAAGAATAAATCTGCAGCACGCTGTTATAAGTCATTATTCTTCCTCAGCCTTCCCCCAGCTCCTGATCAATTATTCACTTAAGAAAAAATGTGTGAATCTCTGAGTGCCACCAGAGAAGATACTGGCTGTCCCCGCTGGGATCACGTCCTACTTTAAAGTTAGGAATATACAGGTATTGTCAAAGATGAGAAAATCTTTCCTTCCTCATGAATTTCATGGAGCTGGAACTGGATTTTGCAATGAGACACACAATAATAAACCCACCTGAAATTATTTTATCCAACTGTTTATTTTTTTTCCAGAGATTATCCCCAAATTTTGATATATTATTCTTAACCTGTAATTCGTAATACACCCTTGTAAGAAGATAATATTTAATTATGATAGTTATGATAGTGAGATTGGTTGTTGTAGTTTCTGTAGTTTTCATGCTAAAATAGGTAAAGATTTTAGCTTTGGCCTCATTTTTAGTGCTTGTTTTTACACCAGGGAATGTGTATGTTACTGAGTTGAACAAACATGTTATAATTATAATGAGTACACTGTAGAGTTACTGTTTTTTATTAGATTTTCTTTCTTTTAGACAAAACCTAGTTGTTGCACTCTGGCTCTGTTCTTCATGTAAAATGGATGAGCCTTTTAGCTTTAGCATCATGTTTAGTGCTGGTATTTAAAGGTTTTGTACACAGTTTAATTAAACAAACACAATTTGTTGTGTTTATTAGTGAACTCTGCATGCTGGTTTCTTCTTGTTATGGTTGAACACAGCCCTCTATTTCCAGTCTTCATGCTTAAATAGCTAATGTTGCTAGCTTTAGCCTCATATTTAGCCCTTGGGCTTACACTGGGATTTGTGTTTGTTGTTTTATTAAATAAAAACAATAAAATGTGCTAATTATTGAGCTTTAAATGTGCTGGTTTTTGTATTTTGTTAGGATTAGACGGATGCGGGTGCGTCTGTTGTGACTGCTGCCACACTTTATACTAAAATAAGCTATAGTTGCTAGTTTAGCCTCATAGTTAGCGCTTGTTTTTACACTACAGCTTTGGTAGATTGTTTTATTGAACAAAGAAGAGATAACATTTTAACTAGTGAACTTTAAAGGTACTTGTAGTCTAATTTTTAAACTGTAGGACAGACCGAGACCTTTCTACACTTTCCCCTGTTGACGAATTGTAATGCTAAGCTAAGCTAATGTGCTACTGATCAGACAGATATAAGAGTGGTATTGATTTTCTCACCTTTCTTTTGGTAAGAAAGACAGTGAGTCCATTTTTCATAATGCCAAACTGTTCTGTTATCTATCAGGAAAAATTCTTGGCTTTTTGCACAAGTTGCTATAAAAGTTAACCTTTTACCACTGCAACACGATCTAACGACCCAAGAAGTCAAACTAAAATTTTAAATAAGATCATTTTTCAAGCTCATACATATACAATCAGATTTCATCGTAAATTTTTTATATTTAGTTTCAGAGTTCAGACTGTTGACTATGGCTCTCTTTCTGGTTTCTGGACAGATTTACACTTCTTGCAGTCCAGCCTGAGAAGCCAGATCTCGAGCTTCTGCCCAGGCCATCCCCATCCCATGATTCTCCCTGACAGCTGAAGCATCAACCCCTTGACACTGACGGGAATTTATGATCCGCTTCAGGATGCACAGTAGCCCCGGGAAGAAAATACACGATCGGGGCACAGCAGGGACACGACTCCATCCATCTTTAAAAGTGTGCACTTCATTTCAGTTCAGTGGTTGAAGCCGATGAAGATGCATGTAATTTTGATATTTGCTAAATTTGTAAGCAACAGTTACTTTACAATCATCATTCTTATCATTTGCATGTGACATTGGATGCAGTGCTGCTTTTTATTCTGTGGTGCAAAACCTATCTTACCTGAAAAAAATGCAGCTAGAAATCAACACCTCCCACCTGAGACAACTTAATGCACCACACTCAAACACCCACACACTCCTCTGTATTGTATATATCATTTCTGCTGCATGACAAGCTCAAACAGCAAACTCATAATAAAGCTATATTGTTTTCTACAAGTGACTGCCCAGGAGAATACCTCTTTTCTGAATAAAAAACAGGGAAATCTCATGCACTTGCAGTATTTCATGGAATGCACCTTTCTCGAAAAACACACTTAATATCACTGATAACAGAATACAAGCTCTTTACCAGAGAACATCAAGCATTTACAAGGTTTCTATGGACACGATTAATATACATTAATAAAGCAGAGTCTCTGGTATACCTGCATTACTGTGAAAATGAAATATACTGTGCATACATATTCTGGCCTGCTGCATTCATAGTCTCGTCCTTTTGAACATGAGCATATTGTGTGCATCACATTATCTGTCATTTTCATGTGAGTAGGTGTCAGTTGGACTGTAATCAAGCTGTTTGAGAAAATCTCGCTGCTCTGAACAGTGTGAAGAAACTTGGATTTCATCGACATCTTTCGAAAGCAGAACCAGAAACACAATTTCACCTTTTGACACCCTAGAAAATGCATGGATGTAATTACAAAAAAATTAATTAAGCACCTGCAAGGCAGGGGCATTCAAGTGCAGGATTTTGACACCAGAGACTTGGGTTCATTTTGTGCATCTTGCTCGGTTTGTGCAACTAAACACTTTGGATAAGATTGTTTAAGTCCAGTAATTTAAAAGAAAGTTGGACATATAAATCTTGTATCTACTCTACTTAAACTCAGTTTTCATTCTTTAAATATAGAACCATTACATCAAATGTTTCCTAATGTTAAACTAAGCACTTGAAGCTGCTTAAACAAAATAAAAAAAAGAAAAGACAATGTTTACTTTGAAGATTTACACATGAAAACCATTTCCTCGTCATATCAATGTTAGATACTGCTGTGTTTCATTTCACCTGCACTGAAAAGTCAAAATGTCTGTGAAACATGTTTATATTTAGCACACGGTTTGATTGACAATAGTCTCAGTGATGGAAAAATAGCAGCCTTTTCACAGCAGCCTTTGTGACTTGCACAGGTGGAACTAATAACATTAATTAGGGCTCTGTGCCATTGAAGTGTCTCTGTGGGTGATAACAGTGAGTCTGCAGGCTCTGGAATGGGTTTTTATCTGCTGTTATTAAAGCAGAGGCAAATATAACAGAGTTGTGTTGAAATTAGTTTTAGTGAGACAATATGAGTTCTGTTTATTTAGAAATGAGTTCCAGTCGGCATTCACACAGAAGTACAGCTGATCCTTTTCACAAATTAAGAATAACCCATAAATTATGCCAATCTAATCCCTCAAACTTGACTATTTTAGCTTAGATTTGCAGCAGTGTAACATGAATAACAAGGAAATCCACTTTTTTACAGGATTGTTACCATCGTTTTTAGCTACATTTGCTCAAAGCAGTAAATAGAAATTAAGAGTTTAAACCTGCAGCTTTATCACAAATAAAACCATAAACAAACAGAGCGTAAATGTCTTTAATTTATTGCATTATTGGCGTTAATATGGGATTTTATTTTGATGAAACTGTCAGTCACGGTGCCTTTGCAGCCTTTTAGCCAATTTGTTGTTGCAGTAATTGTAATTCAGAGATAAGGGCGTTACCTCTAATTGAAATGAGTACCAGCAGGCTGATATATATTTCCACTTGGCTGCTCTAAAAAGATGACGTGCGTGTGTCATAACCGACACATTATATTCAAGTGCATGTCACCTGGGTAGCTTGGAGGTACCATTTTGACTTGTAATAGTATTTCAGACACCATGACAAATGATGAAAAGCACCCGTGACTCTCAGCCTTCCACAACAGCGTAACAGAAGCCGGCAGCGATGGGGGCAGGGGCATCCATAGGGTAAAAGTAAAACCCCACCAGAACTGCAGCCACACAAAAATAGGAATCCTTCACATTCCAGTCTGTGAAGTTTCCAATATAGACCTTTCAAGGTTGCAGCAAAAATGCCACAGGCTATATATCACCTCCTCACAGGCTTTTATCTCCTTTATGAATCTAGATGAATGAGCCGTGTTTCTATTTATAACATCCCCTGCATGTGTTGCTCAAAGCTGTTTTGACTCTGCACATTCCAGCCTATCTATGTTGGGATTTTCTACATGTTACAAGCAGCAGCAGCAGCACCGTTTCCACCGGCTACAACAGGAGCAACATGTCTGAAGTGTGTTTTATCTGTAAGGCTTTAATATGTGAATAATACTCAGTGTGCATGTCTGTTCAACCTGCTTAATGAGCACTAGTCAGCCGTTAGCACAGTATTTCTGCAGCAAGGTCTCTCAATTACAAAGATGTAGTTTGATGACATCATGAAGTAGAAAGGAATCATGGGAGTTGCTGTCCTTGTCGTTAAACAACCACTATTGTTGATGAAATAAAAAATTATACGCCATTGTGATCAAACAACACAAATAGTAAACAATAGAGCAGCTAGCTAGCTGTTTTCTAATCTTCCTCACTCCTTCATGCATCATCTTGTGTTTTCCTTGTTTCCTCAGAGTTAACTTCAGTTGTTTTCAGACATTTTGATGCGTAAATGTCACATATCATGTCCTCAACATTCAACATTCGACACTGGGAAATAAATTAATTACTAATTCTTTTAAAATGAGCAATAAACCACTAATGAGGCACTGCACATCCAGTCACCTCAGTATGGGAACTTTAAAATTACGCCCCACTCTTGGATCGTTTCCTATCATTTGTCAGTTTGGTCAGTTTGTAAAATATGCATTTAGCTGTCATCCAGCATAACTTGCTTCATTTTCGGTATCATTTTAAATTCATTAGAAAGACCCCCGAGTGGCAGTTTAATTACTTCAATCTGCTTTCACTGATTTTTCAAGCCACTTGGTTCCCAAAGCAGAAAAATGTGCAAACACATCACTGAAATATCATCACCTTTTAATTTAATATGACGAACAGTTGGTTAATTAGATTCTGCAGATATAAAACAACATTGGCATCCATCAGGCGTTGTGTTTGTTTCCATCCCATGAATGTAAAACCAGTTCTTGATCTACTTCTAGCTTTGTTATCTCCTGAGGGAAACATCTGACTCTGTAGCTGCTAAAAGCTTCACCATGTTCACCAGCTAGTTGCTAACTTAGCCTGCTGTCTGGTGCAGAGCAGGTAGTGTAAGCAGGGTTGATCTGAACCTTTTTTTGGCTGAAAACAGCTGCTTCTTCAGCCTGAAATTGACATCCAGGAGAAAGATGAACAAAATCAATAAAACTCTGGGCTGTGAAGACCAAAATGAAAAACAGAAAGAAGTTAAAACAGTCTGCAGAGACCAGTGATGATACTCAGTGGGTTAGTCACCCCAGTGACCCCTTGCACATAGTAGTAATTTGAACCATTGTTAATATGGGAATACTAATTATAGCTGCTATTAATAACTCTTCTTAACAAGACAGACTTCATAATGTGTTTACTTGTAATTAATGCTTTATTAGTTGGAAATGAGCTTCGTGGAAACTGAATCCAGCTTACAAACTTATTGATGATTGTAACAGCAGAATTATCTTTTTTAAGACTAAACACTCAATAGCTCTTAAAAATGGTCGTCTTTACTTTATAAAAGCAGACTTTTTTTAACCTTTAACGTGAGAAAATAAAAGAAGAAATCCTTAGAAGAATAAACATATTCACACAAATTGAGAAAAAAAGAGGTATTTATGTCAAATGTAGAATAATTTCTCTTAAATGGCATCAATCAAGCCATTAATTTTAATTTATGAACTCCTTTTGAAGTGTTTCCTATAAATAAGTGGCCCAAATATCTCAACATCCATGAACATTCAGTCTTGGCTTATGGGGCAACAGTAGTTTGTCTTTCACTTTCTCATTTGCAGTGCAGGGAAATATCAGGGTTGCTGTTTTGTCCGGATGCAGATATTTAAAGCACCTGTCATGAAACCTGAGGTGACATTTCAATACAGCCTCTGTGGATCTTAATGTACATGTTTTCTCTTCCACAAAGTCAGTAGGTTGTAAAGAGTCATTGAACAAAAAAAAAGAAAAAAAAAAAAGAAAGATGCTTGATGCGGTGTGACAGCCAAAGAGTTGGATAGAGTTTCACAGTCTATATTTAAGCCTGGTGACTTGTGTCCCTGCTGCTCCGGTTAAATGCCAGAGTCCCACTGTCAAAACAGAGAGAGAGGGGCGCAACAATATGATGGACCTTTTTGAGACCAACACTTATCTTTTTAATGATTTGCGCTATTTGGAAGAAGGGGATCATGGACCACTGCAGCACTTGGACATGGCGGGGGTGTCTCCTCTGTACAACGGCAATGACAGCCCGCTGTCCCCGGGTCAGGATAATGTTCCGTCCGAAACCGGCGGAGAGAGCAGCGGGGAGGAGCACGTCCTCGCTCCTCCGGGTCTGCGGGAGCACTGCGAGGGCCAGTGCCTCATGTGGGCCTGCAAGATCTGCAAGAGGAAGTCTGCGCCCACGGACAGACGCAAGGCCGCCACGCTCAGGGAGAGGAGGAGGCTCAAGAAGATCAACGAGGCCTTCGACGCGCTGAAGAGGAAGACCGTGGCCAATCCCAACCAGAGGCTACCCAAGGTGGAGATTTTACGCAGCGCCATCAGCTACATCGAGCGGTTACAGGACCTGCTGCAGACTCTGGACGAGCAGGAGAAAACGCAGAGCGGATCATCTCACAGCTTTAACAGCAAAGATCACAGTGTAAGAAATCAGTAGATACCATCCATCAAATAAAAAGATCCTCACAGTATCCTTTAAGATAGACACATTTCAGTGTGTATGAGACATCAGATGACCTTTTAATGTCATTTTATTCCATTTTTGATAAATTTCATCCTTATAATATCCCTGCATGGACTTGTAAAGTGTCTGTGGTGCCTTTAATGACTTAATAATGTGTTTACTGCATGTTTATATTTTACTATCATTGATATCTTTATTTCAGTCAGGACCAACAGTGTGATAATCAGTAAGAATTTTGGCCACTTTGAAGCTTTTTCTGCCTAAATATCCCCATATTTTTCCCATAATATTCATCTCTTCCTTACTGATTTTCTTCATTATAAACATTAGGCCTGTTTCTGCATTTTTTACATGGCAAAAAAATCTATGTATCATCATCCAGTGCAAACATTAACTGACATAAACATGTAGGATAACATGAAGTGTGTGTTTTCTACAGGTGGCCAGTCAATCCTGGAAAAAGGCCTCAGAGATCTGGTCGACCTCTGCTGACCATTCCACTGCAGCCATGTCCAACCAGAGAGAAGGTACATCCAGCACACTTTACTTATAATCACAAATAAATACAAAAAATTAAATAAAATAAACAGTTTTCTTTGTTTTTCAGGAACCAGCGAGTCGTCCGCGTCCTCCAGCCTCCTGCGGCTGTCGTCCATTGTGAACAGCATCACCGCTGACGAGAAGATCAGCTTCAGGGAGGACGTCTCAGAAAACTGAAACATTAATATAAAACCGTGACAGGACAACCAGGACAACAGTTTTTAAAATTTTAAAAGTTTCCATTGTTTCTCTCTAAATTATTTCCACTCTGTTCAGCCATTCTGGCTTCTGTTTGTTTTATGCATTTGTACAGCAGGAGCAACAAATTTGTACATATTTTATAATAATGTGATGTTAAGATTTATTTATTTTATATTCAGAAGCAGACAACAAATGTAAGAAAGCTGTATTTAAATATTTGTACATAACTGACCAAGAAAATAAAACTGCTTCTTTTGCAAAACTTTAAACCCCCTGTGATCTCCATTCTTTTCAAGGGCATTCTGGGAAATGTAACGCATTAATTCCTCCATGGTTGCATGTGTTAGAGAAACAGACGTTTAAGGCCTCTAACTGTGACTCTGTTTTACTTGAAAATAGAGAGAAACTCCATTACCACTTCAAGATCAGCTCCCCCAGCATTCACGGCTATTAGTAGTCCATAAAATGTGCCCTGGAATAGTTCGCCGCTCTTTGTTCCTCCAGCCGCAGGACTGATCCCACAACAGTAACTCGATTCCTCCTCCAAACACGGCGTGCCTCTCCTCTCCCGTCTTATGTCGAGGACATGGAAACTTGGGCAGCCGGCTCGAGTGCAAAGCCCTTTGGAATAATTAAATGAAATTAGGTCTTAATTTATCATCGCTCTCCTCGTCATCACATGGCAAAGGCGGCTATTAAAAAACGCATGACGTGATGCTAACGGCATGGAAACCTGCAGAATCTTGTTTGTCGTGTAGTGACACCGGGGGGGGGGGGGGTGTTTGTTGATGATGTTGGGGTTTGTTGGACCCCCTCAGATGACACAGAGCTCCAGCTGACCTTTGGGACTCTGCCTCGTCTCTCAGGCCTGCAGACAAACACATGCAGATGTTTGTGTTCATGCAAACATGTGTCAAGTTTATCAGAAGCTAAATGTCTCAATGTAACATCCAATAAGGAGAGAAATTTACTTAAAATAGTAAAGAAAATACATAAATGTAGCTTAAGCTTTGTTGGAAAGTAAAATACATTCACTTAGGTTCTGTATTTTGAGGTTGGTTAAGGAGCTTTACTGCTTTAGATACTATTTTTTTCTGCCTTTTTACCCACTTTTCATTAAAACTGTCTCTGATCCATAAGAAAAACTATGTAAGGGAGTCCAAACCAAACTCAATTTGAAGGTCGCCCCCTTTTCTGTGTTTTAGTGTCTTAAAAGTGTGTTGAGTGACTTGTTAAAGATGCTCCACAGATGAGTTTAGATGGAATTGTGTGTCCTTTCCCTTTAAAGATCATTAAAGTTATCTCACCTAATATTTGCCCTACTATTTATACTTTGATGTATTTTTACTGCAGCACATGTACTCAATAGCAACAATCTCATCAGCACTCTGTAATGTAAACTAATCACTGTTCCACCTTGAGATCTACAACATTAAAATGATGCATAAGGCCTGAAATATCATTAATAATATGGAGATACAAAAATATAAATGATCTAAAAATGCAAAGTGGTTGTTTTTCTAACTGTATACATGCTTTTATACTTTTATGCTGCAAATGCAATAAAATCTTGAGCGCAAAACTTATGTGTAATGGATTATTTTAGATATTTATACTGGTATTTTTTACTAAATTAAGAATATGAATACTTTTTTGAGCACTTAGCTAAATTAAAAGCTGAAAAACGAAGCTCCGAGGCTCCTCTGAGGCTCTTTTCAACAGAACTATTCATATCTTTTACCAAATATCCTGTTTTCTGTAGACACCAGACAGAAACTCGATATCCCCCCAAACAGTAATGTGGTTTTAATGGGCTCCTGCTTACTCACTCAATCTGATAGTAGTATTACTCCACATGGTATTTGCTAATTTAACATCTGTTCTGTTATGACTTCATTTGACCAAAAAACCAGAAGATACACTTGAAAAAAGAACAGCTTGGATTAACGTGGATACTCGTAATTGTCTCAAATGCTGATATTTTGCAGACAAATTGCATATAAACCTGCATTTTTTTTTGCTATTAAAGGTTTGTATTTGCTGTAAAAACTCAACACCCAGCTGCGTTTCGAGCCTCACTGTCTCATTGTGAGCTTTTTCTCTCCATAAAGCGACAGAACCCTCTTGGAGCCTCGACTCTCTGTTGTCTAACTTTACAGGGATTTCTGGTGTTACTGATGACACCATATAATTCTCATTTGGCTGTGAAGGCAGTGTTTTAAAAGTCAGAGCTGATGAAAGGCTAGCTGTTACAGGAGGTGGTGGTGGTGGGGGGGATAAGCCTGGAGCCTGAATGCTCTGATTTATCCAGACTTTCCCTGAATATCCTGCTAGAAAAAGGGGGATTCAGTGCAGCAGCAGCAGCGGGGCTGGCAGTGCACCTCTCTCTGCTCGCTGCCAAACAAATGGCGTTGCCACTCAAAATGTTTTTTTTTTTTTTGTTTCACTAATTCTTGTGGGGAATGTAAAATGGACTTATGGGGGGTGGGGGGGTGGGGGGGATAGCCTCGAACAAAACTCACTACATTAAGAAAAGACTGTGTTGTTATTGGATTTTTTTTTTCATCCACATTATTGATTTCAGTTTTAAAAAATATGTATTTTTCAAGAGTTCAAAAACTTCAATTCACCAGCAGTGTTTTTGGCTGTTAAAATATGCAAAAAAATATGGAAGTAAAAACATAAATGTGTTGCTCTGGAGATGTTTGTGTTTTTGCAGGAGTGTGAGTGATTAATCGCCTCTCTGTCAGGGTTCTGCTGTTGCATCAGATAAGCTGCATATTAAGTCAAAACACGAGGCCGTTTGGAAGAAATAAGGTTTTCGGACGTGAGGAAGATGGACATAAAAACATCACCTCCTGCCCTTCACTTAACTCCGTCTCTGACCCCTGAAAACAACAAAAAAGCAAACTCTGAAGGTTCCCAGGAGACCCAGCCAGTGTGCGCACAGATCACAGCGCCGGCCTGCAATGCGCGCACTGACTGCGCCTGTCTGAGCTGCGCCGTTTCCAAATAACACCATGTGCTGCGCCAATCTAACTCCAGCTTCAACCATCTATCGCTTGATTCCAGGTTTTCTCATCGACGACCTTCTTCTCAGACCCTCGCGGCCTTTGATCTCGATGTCTTCTTCAGCTGTGCCTAATCCAAACTCCGACGGGCAATTCAGTGGCAGCAGGTCCTGGTGTTTTCTTAGGTGCGCGCAGTTCCCAGAGAAGGGGGCTCGCCAAACGCTTTGACACATTGTGAGAAATATCCGCATTGTATCCTTGTAAGCTGTCAACAGCGTCATTACCTGAACGCGTCAGAGTCGCACCGCAGGAGCTGCATTTGGTTTGAAAATCTCTGTTTTCAAGAGACAATTTAACTTCACTTCAATGCAATTTAACAGCTTTTTGCTATTATAAAGAAAATGACTCTTAATATAAAGTCTAAAGCCTCTTGAGATGTTTTGCTTTGCACAGCAACAAAATGAAATCCAATAAATTTTATTTTCAGTTGCATTTTAATTCTGTTAAAAAGCAACAAACACAAGTCACACTGAGCTCTCTGCCTCATGCAGGAGGCTGCATCCCTCATTTCCTCATCGCTCAAAGCCCTTCAAACCTTCAATCCTCAGCCTGATTAAAAGCTCCTGCACCATATTGGCCATCTGTTCTGTGCTCAATTGAAGCACTCGACTCGTGTCAATAAATTTTAATGGTTAAAATTTGGTCCTGGGAGGCAAAATGGTGCAGGGGAATTGCGCAGCGGTGTCAATTGTGTAATTACTGTTTTAATGAGCTTTAATGATCACCTCATTGGCAGCACCTTCGGTGATGAGCTGGGGATGTTTGCAGAGGGGTTTTTTGCCACTGTAATGTGAATTCACAGGGCTTGAAATGTTACACCTTCCTTTGCAGCTGGGCTGCATCTGCAACGCTGTCGTCTCCACCGTAAAATTCGGCCTGCATACTCCTACAAGTGGTCACCCTCTTTTTTTCTGCACAGCTTGACTTAAAAACACACTCTAATATTTATGTCTTCATAGCTGAGTGTCCCTGTCAGCCATGACAGGATGCCTGCAGGCTGCTTACAGATAAATCAGGCAAAGTGAAGAACTTGTGGCTATTAAAAAACAAGTCACGCGGTGGTCAAAGCTGCAAATGTTCACCCGCACTCCTGAAACATTCCCGAGCTTTGTGTTCATCATGGCCTTGCAGGAGAAGGGCACTTGGAAGGAGAGAGTGGTGATGAGTAGGAAAACACCAGTAAGTGCAGATGTGGGAAACTCTGCAGGGTACTCGGGGGGTGAGAGGCAGCGGGTTGGGATGGGGCAGGGAGTGAGCTGAGCTAACCCCAGCCTGCCTTCTGGCTGGGCCAATGGGCCATGGTAATTAGATCTGACCAATGTGGGCCCTTGGCTCTGGCCTGGGGGCATAAAAGGGGGGCCTGGGGCAACAGACCCCTCATATCACTCAGAGGTCTCTTCTCTCTCCCACCCCACTCCTCTGGCCTCCTCACTTCCTCTGCGCCCATCTCTTCATCCATTCAGACTTCTTTCTTCCACAAGCCATGGATGTCTTCTCACCATCGCAGGTCTACTACGACCGAGCGTGCGCTTCGTCTCCAGACAGCCTGGAGTTTGGCGCCGGCGTGGAGCTCGCTGGCTCCGAGGAGGATGAGCACGTCAGGGTCCCCGGAGCCCCTCACCAGCCGGGACACTGTCTGCAGTGGGCCTGCAAGGCCTGCAAGCGCAAGTCCAACTTCGTGGACCGCAGACGGGCCGCCACCATGCGAGAGCGCCGGCGACTCAAGAAGGTCAACCACGCTTTTGAGGCTCTGAGGCGCTGCACCTCGGCCAACCCCAGCCAACGTCTCCCCAAGGTGGAGATCCTGCGAAACGCCATCCAGTACATCGAGAGCCTGCAGGACCTGCTACGAGAGCAGGTGGAAAACTACTACGGCCTGCCAGGAGAGAGCAGCTCGGAGCCCGGGAGCCCGCTGTCCAGCTGCTCTGACGGCATGGTAAGACCCCTGATCCACATGTTCTGCAAACATCTGGTCGTGCAAAGTCTCGCAGGGCCTTTCTGCCGCTCTGAAACCAACACATTTGTTAGGCAGAGAAGTAACCACAACTGCACTGAGGATGACTCATGCTGTAAGAAACATCACCTGAAAAGACCTTTATTATGGTCCAAAGTATCTGCAGAGTCTCACATTCAAACCACTGAGATGTTGTCATTCCTCTTTATCGTGTGGAGTATTTTATTTCAAAATAGGCCTGAGTTTCCAATTTAAAAACCTATTAATCAAATAAGCCTGTTTTGCCCAAAGACCTCAATTACCATGCTTCCCCATGCATGTCATACTCCTCCATTATTGTTTAATGCATCTCGTCAGCAGTCCTACATGTATCTCTGTCCTCTGCGTGTTGTTATTACAAGTCAGGACAAATTAGTTGTTCTCAGCAACAGTCTGAAGGTGACAGTGCATCAGCTAATACTAAAGGACTTATAAATGCTGGATGGAATAATGGCTTTCCCACCACCGGACACTTTATAGCCCTAATAAACCGAGCTAAATCCACCTTACTGAAGTCTGGCAGGAAAAAAAAAAAACTGGGCGCTTTTCTGCATTCCATCCTGACTGCATGTTCTGCACCGCTGCCAGGATTTTCTGCAGATTTACTCGGAGAAAAGTGTCATCTTGCACAAACTGGTGTTGCTTCCACTGATACAATCGATTCGCCACGCTCAGAGCCGGGCAGGGGAAGGGAGTGCACACACTGCCACTTTGGCTTTAAGGTGGATGTGAAATAAAGAAACCCATAACTTTGGAATTCAGGATTTATTGGCCTGTCCAGAATATCGTGAAGGGCATCGGCTGGTTTTTTTGCCCCTTTTTTATGCTTCTCCCGAGTCTGTTCATATATACATTTGTACAAACATAACGCATCATTTATGACTGCTGTTATTTTTAAAGTGTTTGCAAAGAATTCAAGGGTAAATTTGATTTCTTGTTTTCCTCGCAGGCTGACAGCAACAGTCCAGTGTGGCAACAGCTGCATGCAAACTACAGCAACAGTTATTCATATGCGAAGACTGGTAAGACCTTTTGACAGCAGCAGCAGCATGATGTGAATATGACATGCGTTCACGGCAGCATAGCGCTCTAAAAACAACAAATAACTGAATAGATGGTTATTTAAATGTATGTTTTATGTTGCCTCCAGGAGTCTTGTAGTGTCAGGATGTAAAAAAGCCATAAAAACAAGTGAAAATATGCAAATGAAGAACGATTTTCTGTGTTTTAGTGGATCCATACTCATACATTTTCACACAAGTCACATTTTTGTCGCTGGAATGATCCCTGTATTGAAACTGTGACTCTCTCTTCCTCTTATCAGACAGTTTGGGTGATAAGACGGCCGGAGCTTCCAGCCTGGAGTGTCTCTCCAGCATCGTTGACCGTCTGTCCTCGGTTGAGTCCAGCTGCGGCCCGGCGGCTCTGAGAGACGCCGCCACCTTTTCCCCCGGGAGCGCCGACTCGCAGCCCAGCACGCCGGAGAGCCCCGGATCCAGGCCCGTCTACCACGTCCTGTGAAGAGAACTTGGCTTTGACGTGGATGTACGGCCGCAGGCGGGCGGCGAGCTTTTCACCAAACACCAGCTGCATTTGCAACAAGAGATAAGAACTAGTTTTTGTGCAAATCTGGAGGAGACTCAGCCGAGTCTGACGCCCTGCGGCAAGCGGCTTTGATATTGTACATGAGATTGTAAATATGTAATATAAATGCCCATTTATTCTATACATGCTATTATACCCAATGAGACATATTTAATTATGACAGTTAATGTAATGTTGCTTTATCCCAACATGAAGTGGTATTTAAGCAGTTTTTTTAATGTCTTACTTTCCATGATGTCATGAATATTAAATTTTTGACTGTTTTGTATAAAAGTTTGACTTTTTGTTTTAGTTTCTTCTGTCTTTTTTCTTCATTCTTTCTCTTTCTTTGTTTTTTTGTCACTATATGTTCAGATCTCATTAGCTGCCTTGTAAATATAGAGGATGAAATTAGCTAAAATAACGAAAACATGAACTAAAACTTGTGTTTTTCACTCTAATAAATGTGAGGACACAATGAACATGAATATCAGCAAGAAAAACAAAGCGAGAAACATCCAGATGTCAATAAAACACAGTAACTAGCTGCTTTTGCAGGGTTTATATGGGTATTTCCAAAATGCATCATCTGCTCTAATTTTAAGAGCTGAATTAATAATTTACAAGAGCAGATTTTTGTGTCTGCGTCACATCTTAACGAGTCCAATAAAGGTGGTTTCATCACAATAAAAGGGCGAGTTATTCATCATGTGACGGAGCTGTCTCGTGCATGCAGGGTTGGTTCAGGACAGTCAGACTGTCTCCAGCTAACAAGGTGTGGAGATCACATTAGAAACTGATAGAGGTCAGCTGATATCATTAATCATCCGGCACTGCTGTGATGGCTAACACAGCCTCCTGCGTATGAGTCATTTTAACAGAGTAACAGCACATTTTATCCTCTGAAAAAAAATCTGTTTTTCTGCATCAAAGTGAGGATTCAAATGAAAAAACGACATCAAAATTGTCACAATGAATAATAAAATATGAAAATATTGCAGAGTTTTAAAATTGAAAGCACATTTTGTCCCCACTTTGATCACATTTTAGCATCTCTTTGTTCTGTTGATGCGTCACACGGTGCGTTCAGTGTCTCTGACCTGTTTGTTCTTTCCTTCCAAATGTGAGTCATCATTAACACCCCTGATTATACCGTCAACACCAGAGTGGAGAGCAAATGGCCTTTAATTGTACTTATTGTTTGATGAGGGGGGGCTGTGGGGTGTGTGTGTGTGTGTGTGATTGTGTGTCACACTGCTTCTTGTATTTCATTCTTGTTGTGTGTTGGCAGTATTTTGTTTGGTTTATATTTTCTGTTTAGAGGTTTTGCAGTTTTTTATTCACAATACTTAAACTGAAAATCAGTATTTACTTTGTGATTATTGCTCTTATTTATATTCTGTACAATCTGAAATATATTTAATGTCTTATGACGTCTTCGTCTGCTTGCTTGGCCTTTGTTTAAGTACAAATAAAGGGAAAATATCAACTAATCAGATTTCTGTCTTAATAAATCTACACTTTGTTCAAATCTTGAATATTTTGTTCCTCATTCTTGTTTATAGGAGAATTCAGTCAGTGGTGGAAGAGAAATTCAGATCCTTTTCCAGATTAAAAATGAGCAATTTCGCAATTTAAAAATACTCCATTACCAGTAAGAAATTCTGCATTGAAAAAGTAAAAGTACATTAGTTATCTTAGTAGTTAAATATAAAAGGAAACAGCACTCATAATGCATCAAAATGGGCCTTAAGTTTTGTATTCTATCACACATTTTTGTTAAATTGAGTAAATCGTCAGTACATTCATGTGGACGGAGGATTTTACCATTGGTACCATCCCAACTGTATTTCAAATTTAAAGTCATAGTGACTAAAACTGTTACTGTTACTACATTTAATGCAGTAAATAGCAATTAAAAAAAGCAGAATTAAGTCAAAACAGTTCTCAAGTCAGTACTTTAATTAAGGTACTGAGTTACTTTCACTATTGCTCGTCATGTAAAATAGCTTAAATTGTTGTATTAAGAACATTTTCTTGACTATATTTGCATATTTTTAATAATGGTTGTAAATACAGAATTTTTACTTCATAACAGAATGTTTTCAAGCAACAATTTCAGTACTTTTACTTGAATAAAAACCATAATCCCTCTTCCACCGCAGAGCAGATGACCCTGAAAATGAGTCCAGTATTGAATTATTCCCATTCAAAAACAGCATGTCATACAGATATTAAACATCCACCTTTTCATCCATCTATCCAGCAGCACTTTCTCATTCAACCGGTGGACTGAGGCTCGGAGTGTAACAGAGCCTGGGGGTAAATAGCAGCAGCTCCTCGGCGGTTCTGCCTCCCTGCTTCAGTCCTGTGAAACATTGTGGACATTCCTGCAGCGGCTTGTATTTCACTAACCTCCACGGCTGCATACGGCACTCCAAATGTCACCAATGTCATTTTCCATGGCTACAGCGCCGTTGTGATTCATGAATCCCTCGCTAACTAAGCCTGGAGTGTCAACACACACACAACACACACACACACAACACACACACACTGCGAGTTCTCATCAAGGTTGATGAGGAGGTCGAGTGTGAAATCAGGAAATAAAACGAGAGCGAGAGAAGATCAGATTTTTATTAACTATTTATTTTTGCACAGATGATAAACATTATTAATCAATAGACTCAAAACTCAAGAGCAGGCAAAGTCATTGTAGTACTAAAAGAAACCACAAGAGGGAGGTGTTTCTTCTTTTTCTCCCATTAACACCTGACTTGTCATTTAGCTTCTGTGTTTGGATTTTTAATGATCAATACAAATGAGCGTGTTTGAACCCTGGAGTGCTCTTCACAGGCTCAACGTAAAAACCACCATTCATAGATTTTCTCATATTTTTAAAAGGAATCCTGATCTTGTAATGAATGTTTAACCGGAGTCTTTGGAGAATTAAATCTGCCCTCTGGCAAAAAATCTCTGCTGTTGTACAGCTGTCTAAGCAAAGGAGCTGCAAAGACAGAAAAGAAGATTATATAATGCAGTTACACTTCAGCTCTGTTTGTGATGCTGAAACATAGCGCATTTAATTTATTCAGCTGACATTTTTATGATATTAAAGCTTTGAGTGTTGATTCTTTAGCTTAAGGAGTTAAGGGAATTTAATCAGCACAAGACATAAATGTGTTTTTTTTTTGAACAATTCAAGCATAATGTTGGATTTTAAAAAGCACACAACTTGGTTTTATGTTTAGTTTTATTTCATAGTTCCCAGCAGAGATGTGATTAGCCTGCTGTGTCTTTATGCTGCGCAGGACAAAGAAGAGAGTATAAAGAATAAACAGTTTATTCAGGCAATTTTATTTATCTGTCCAAATGAGCCACATAAGCTAAGTGCACACACACACACACACACACATACACACACACTACTTACTGTCTTTTATTTTGTCTTTTTTCTTCTTTTTATGTCTTTTCTTGTTCTTCTTTTTCTCAGAGGAATTATTCAAAAGGTCAAAGTTGACCTTTGAAACATTATTATTTTACCTTTTTAGATGTTTGTGTGAAATTTTGTCACAGTCAGCATAGTTATAGTCAAAAACCTGTTTGTGATGTAACCTTGACCTATGACCTTTTATTACCGGTTGATTCCTTCTTAAAGTTGGCATTTGTGTCATATTTAAAGGAATTTCTTGCAGATATTCCTGAGATATCACGTTTACAGGAATGCTTTGGATGGAAGGACAACCGGAAAACATAGTACCTCCAGTCTTGGTTGTTGCGGGTGCAGAGGCGTAAAAAATGCACCCATCCTCCTCCTTTGAACGTGGACTCCAGGTGACTCTGCAGTTTCTGCAGGTGCACAACTAAGATATCCAGTCTGGCTTCGTCTCTTGCTGGTTTGGCAGCTGCAACTGCTTCCACCTCGAGGCTCCACAGAGGGAGAAGGTGCTAACCAGGATGAAGCTGCCAATCTATGGAGGACCTCTGCACCCAGCGGTGCAGGAAGAAGGCCAACGGGATCATGAGGACCCCAATCAATCCCGGCCACAAACCGTCCCACCTGCTGCCGCCTGGCAGACAGTCCAGCGGCGTCGTCCTGAACCAGCAGGCTCAGGGACGACTCCAACCTGCAGGACATAAAACTGCTGGACTCCTGAGCTCCCAAACTCATCACTGTGTCCGTTTACTGCACCGCACTGATACATGGATGTCACTTTTTCTCTATTCTGTCCACCACAGCATGTAAATGTATGTGCACTACCCTTTCTCACCTGTCTGCATTTAAATTCACCACATTACCGCACAACCTGTCTGCATTTAAGTTCAGTTTCCTGTTAAAAAACACCAGTCTAGCACACTATTTTATATATAGTAAGTTTAATTCCTCTGCTTAAAGTTCACTGACAGCTTTAATGTGACTGTAAAGCAAGTGATATCACTGTTAAGAGGCATGAAAACCAGAGTGTTAACAAGCACTCTCAGTGCTATTTCAGGGCGCGGAGGTGTGGATGGAGGAGTACAAAAGAGAACGAGGAGGTGATGAAAACCGTCTGAACACCTTCCGTACATTAGACGGTGCTACTTAAAGATGCTGATGAGAGATATGGATGGTATTTATGCATCCCCAGTGTGTCAGAAATAACCCTTTTTTCATCTTCATCATGGTTACTATGTGAACCGGAGGAGGTGTTACATCCAGGCTCTCTGTGCTCCTGATTAACAGCCGAGGAAACAGGTGAGAGATTCATCACCTGCATTAATGTCACCTGCTCTCTGGAGTATTTTCTCACCTCAGGCTTCGGTCATTTGGTGCAGAGTTTGTTATTTAGGGCGGAGGACGACTCTCCAGGGATTTTATTGCACGGCTGACTGTGTATGACACACTGAAGAAACGGCTCTGCTTTGTGCTTCTACTGTCGCCGTTTAAGTTTAACACCTTCCAGTTACACGAGTTTTTCTTTATTAGCTTCGGCGTCTGCTCTTTGTGTTGAGCAAACGAAAGGCCACCGACTTTTTGTTCAAGGGCTGAAAAGCAGGAGATTTAAGTACTCAAGGTTTTAATCAGTCTGCTACAGCAGCTGCACTGAGAATCAGGGACAAGCATTTCAATATTGTTATTTTTTCATTTCCATCCATATTTTTTAAAATCTATGTGTTTTTATCAACTTATTGCAAAAACTGTTTCAGTAGGTAACGTCCCAATAACATTCTAGGTGTGAAACTGCAAACACAAGAGCTGCTTTCATGCTAACTTGCTAAATGCTAACTCAAAGACGTGGCGTGAGATGTGAAGGAAGGGTCGACGAAAACGTTCACTGTACACAAGCACATAGATTTATTTATACAAATATAGTATGTATAACAATTGCATATCAACAGTTTGTTGTATTTTTGTCAATCTTTACGGTAAGTACAGGACCATCAGCTTCAAAAATGTCAATTAAGAAAGAGTACCTGTGATCTTAAGATACAAAAAGGGATCTGTTGTGTTGGGATGTTCTGCTTGAAGAGTGAGCTATTGAAAAACTTTTAAACGTCCTATAAAACCTGAGCACAGAGGAAACTTAATGCAAAAGATTTGGCGTTAAGTTTCCTCTGTGCTCAGGTTTTATAGGAAAATGGCGAAATCTGGCAGCGTGGCACGGATGATGCATGTAAGAGGAGTTTTGCTCTGTTGAACTTGTGCATCAAGATGTAGATCAGAGGTGAAAATGAAACCCACACTGTCAATAAAGTAACACAATCAGCAACATTTTCATTAAAATGCAACTTTAAGACTTCACAACAGCTCCTCATTGGCTGATCTTAACATGCAGCTGAACGCCTGGATGGTTTCTCCTGGGGGGAAACAAAAAAAAAAAAAAAGCTGGAGAACACAGGTTGTGATGTGTGTTTTGGATTTGTTTGGGATAAACAGAAGAAGTTAACAGCCTACACAGTAAAGCCTGCACAGTTGATCAAACGATGACAAGAGCGCCACCCACAGAAAAATGCAAAAAAAAAAAGAATAAAAAAAATAAATAAAGCAAAGAAAACACAAGACGGAGAAGATCGACGAAGAAGTAATCTGTGCAAAGAAAACACACAACAAGGAGCGCTTAGCAGCAAAGACGGAGACGATGGAGAAGTGAAACCACTTTAGCTCTGCTGCTGAGTTTTTTAGAGAAAACGTCTGGAAAAAAAAACAGATTTTCCTTCAGGTACGGAGGAGAAATGATTGTCGGAACAGAAACGCAGGGAGCGGATCTACATGGAGCGTGTGCTAGCATTTAGCCGTCATAAAATGAAATAGATTCTTAAATAATCTCAGAAAGAATACAATATATTTAAAAGGAACAATAAAACTTTATGTTAAATCTCTGATCTCATAAACTATAAAATAGACACGTCTGAAAAATAAACATAATTCTAGCATATTTTGATTAATTCCCACTCTGTTCAAATGAAATCTGCTGACATTCTGTTTGTCTCTTCCCTCATTTCTGAGGTTTTATTAGTTAAAATCTCTCTGTAACGTCTGTTTTTTCTTGATAAATCTCAGTTGGGAGTGGCTTTTTTAAAAGGTTTGCTAATAATCGCAGTTATTGCACATTAATTTTTCATGCCACCTGTAAATCAATAATCTCTTTAAATGGCACCGAGAATTGATTTGGACGAAGAAGCTGCCTTACAGTTCATAAGACCCAGTTTGCTTTACAGTGACCTTTGCACCTACAACATAATCTCTGTATAAACGTGTGCATCTGATCATGAATTAAGTGGCCAGATGTCGATAAAACTGAAGAATGTGTGTTATTGCTAAACCTACAAGATACAAAAATCTTTCCTGCTACAATATAGAAGGTAAAAAAGAGTTCACGTTTATCCGAAACAGGACAAGTTTGACACGAGAAGAGGAAAGAAAAAAAAAAAAAGAAAAGAAAAAAAAAGAAAAAGGTCATTCATACAGAGACACGAGCACCAGTTGAGGAATCAATAGAAACAACCACTGTACAAATGATATCTATGGCAAAATGGCAAAGGTGCCACGGTGCAACGGATGTCGGTAAGCAATCGAAAATAAAAAAATGGATGACTGTAAACAAAGAGAAAACAACTAACACAAGAAAAGGGAGTTTCAGTAATAGTCACAGCCGGAGAAGAACAACTTATAAAAGGGGGATTGGGAGTTAAAATGGACAATTTTCAGCGCTAACCTCCCTCCGTTTTTTTTTTTTTTGTTCTTCGAAGCACCGATTTCAGGCTCTCTCTCTGTGCTCAGTCACTGGTGGTACACTGGAAGGGAGAGAGGAAGCAAAAAGAGTCTTCTACTTGTTGGTTTCCTCCACGGTCAAAAAAAGAGGTTCCTTTGGGATCCTCAACACAAACGAGATGGTCTTTGAGATCCACCTTTCTTCACTCGTCTTCACTTCTTCTTCTTTTGGAACAACCTGCAGAACATAAGACGTAAGGAAGAGACTGAGAGAAATGCCGGCACAGAGCTTCCCGGCACAATTTTCTTCAGTGTTATTACTCTAATTTTGTATTGTTTAATCATTTTCCTACATAATTATAGCTTTTATTGCTGTCTTAGTCTCAATGTCTCTTTAAATCCTTGTAAATCTATTACAGTTGACGCTCAAAGTGCCCTGCGTGCAGCAGATAACTGTGTGATCTCGGCTCTGGCTGTGTGTGCAGATCGAGTTTAGCAACGCTCACATTTTCAGCGTGACAACTTCTCTTGAAAAGGACGTGCAAAGTTCTTCCTTAAATAAAAACATGACCGTCCACGTACCTTCACAAATAAAGTAACATTAAAAAAGGTGACAGATGACATGTTTCTAATGCACCAATCACATGTGTCCTCTCCTGCAGGTGCAGCAGTTAGCATGTGGTTTTGCTTAAATGCAAACATGGAATTATAATATCTTGTTAAATCCTATATGGAGAAGGTAACGACTTTTAATTTGAAGGGTAAACACTGAACCTTTTGTTATTTTCTCTGCTTTCTCTCTTTCTCTTAAGTGCAACAACTGTAAGATTTTTTATAGGAACAACATATTTATTATGAAAATATTGCACACTTTGCACACTCTTGCAAAACTCTGCACACTTCTCTATGTGAGAAAAAGTTCTGTATTTCAACAGGAAGTTCAGCAGCATGTTTGACACTTGTGGTATCTTTACTTCCTCCTTTTTTGCTCTGACCTTTCCCTGTGAAGGTAAGCTCCTTTTTTTTTTACCAGCTCTGATGTATTTACTAAATATATGATGTAACACAAAGTGAATGCATTGATAACTGTATGTTTTGGAGGTAAAATTATTCAGTTTTCAGCATTAATCTGCTCATTAGCAGAGGAGTTTGTGGAGGCTTGTGTGTGGCAGACCTGCTGTGTTGCTAACAATGCCAGAGTGTGAGACAACGGTGGCATTTAGTGGCTGTTAATTGTGTTACAAAGGCACATCAGAGACTCATGAATATGCTTCCTTTTTGCTAAAACTACAGGGAGGTTATGCTGATGCAACTGCAGCTGTCTTGCAACAACTACAGCAAGACATTGTCAAAGTTTCACTCCAGCTAGTTGTGTCATCTGTGTGTGTTTGTGTGTGTTTGTGTGTGGCGAACAAAGAGATGCAGACCGGAGAGACTGTGACAGAAAGAGGAGAAAAACCAGGCAAACAAGAGGCTTATGTTGCATTCTTGTCTGCTTGTGCAGTGTCATTTGGTCAGCAGCCTCTTGGCCACCAAAGCAAATCTCTGCAGTCAGCATCGATAAAACTTGATCCCCCGCTCTGTTTCCTGTCTCCAGCTCCGCCACGGCGCACATTGTTACGAGCTCCTAGATGCTTTCCCAGGCTGCACGGTGCCAAGTGCAAGACAAGAGAGCTTGGGAGATTTAGCATCAAACGGGCAGTGAAACAGAGATCTTGGACGCAAAAACCTGCCTCCACCAAAAAACAGGGAATAAATCGAGAAGTCTGAGCAGATATGATTTAGTTTGTCTGATTAGAGCTGGAAAAGTTTCTTCTTGCCTTCAAGTTATTTTCACACAGTTAAAAGCGTGAGTTTGCCTCGGCGCGACTGAGCGGAGCTTTGTTCTAAATTTGGACTGTAAAAAATAATGTCTAAAGCAGAAAGTATGCAGACCGGATTCAGCTGCAGCTTCCAGGTAGCAGCTTTGCGGGCTTCGTCTGCTCATCCGCGTACCTGCACGAGCGCGAGCGCGAGCCACAGATGTAATCGGTTTAAGCCTGAATAATTTACAGCCCTCGCAACAGAACCAGCAGAACACAGCAGAAGCGGTAATGTTTGCACAGAGGACACCGGCAGCTAACTTTGCAAAATATTCCACTGAGGTATAAGGCTTCGAGCGGGGGGATATATAAATTCCCTCTACCTGCACACAAGCCAATAAAAAAAGCGGCTGCGCGGCAAAGCAGAGCATGGCGAATAAAAACTCAAAAGGAGAGTTCAGTCTGCTTCCACTTCACCTCTCTCCATCTGTATTCCTTCACTGTAGGCTGTGCTTGCAAAATGTTGTTACATTTTTACACTTTGGCAACTGAACACCCGGGAAAGAGACTTTGAAGGGGTTCAATACCTGATTTGAACTGCAAAGCAACTCGTAATGATTGAGGTCAAATAAAGCAGATGTCATAAAATCAAATTAATTTTAAGAGAACTGATGAAGTAAGATCATTTTTACAGAAAACATATGAAAAAAAGGTGATATTTATCCTGGTAAAATCAGAAATGGTAAGACTTTATGTGAATATATGCATCTGCCGTCCCCCTTTTGATCTTTTTTGACTCCATTGAAGTCCTGAAACGGCATCAACTTCACATCCAAAAATCCATGTTGAAGCTCAAAGATAATCTGTGCTCAGCTCGACTTGACCTTGGTCCAGTTCAGGCTCTGCCAGACTGAGACTCTGAGCCAAAGTAAAGCGATAAACCAGAGGAGGCGTTTCTTTACAAGGATTTTAGTACAGAAAAGAGCCTGTTGCCTGTCGTTGCTTTAGAAAAAATTGAAAAAAAAAAAATTCCTATGTGAACTTAAAGGTTAAGTTACAGTCGTGAGTAATGTAGAGAGAAATACAGCTGTTAAAGGAATAGTTTGACATTTAAATATGAGGCTGCTAAATATAAAACTGCAGTGAAGGGGCAGTTAGCTTAGCATAATCACTGGGAGCAGAGCTAAAAATCCACCTATCAGCACCTCTAAAGCTCACTAAAGCACTTAGCGCACTGGTTTTTGTGCAGATTAACAGATATATGGGGATTTTGATGATCTAACTTTTTCATTTCACACAGCAGAAAAAAAGCTCTTAATGTAAATGCATCGAGATGTTTGATGTATCGCAGGATAAAATGCAAAAGAGCAAAAATCCTGCATCAACTTGGATACACTCAAATGTTCTGTTCACTCAGCTGCAGCCACGTATTCAAAAAACTCTTCCACTGTGTCTCAGTTTATAAAAACCGTTAAGACTGCCTCATAATTCCTCGGATCATCTTCTTCTGTGGTGTCTCTGGCTCCTGGCGTCCCGCCTCCAGCCACCCCTCACCCTTAATGAAGCGCCTCACCTACGACATGTGGTTCTGCTGAGAGGTCAGGTTCTGCTGCTGCTGCTGCTGCATGAGGAGCTGCTGCTGCTGGCGCCGTCGGGCCGTGCGCAGCTTCTCGAAGCGGGCCTCCATCTCCTCCAGCACTTTGGGGGTGTAGCGAACCACCAGCTTCACGCTGTCCTTGGCCGCCTTCAGCAGCTCCACCGCTTTCTCGTGGTGTTCGCCCTCCACACTCTGCAGAGGGTTCGGAGACGGAGAGAAGAACTTTGAAAAAGGAGCTGATTTTTAATATACATTTAAAAATAGTAACTCCTCTATGGGAAAAAAAGAATACTTCCTCCATTTTTAATACCCTGTGATCTGAGTTGAAAACGAGCGGGCTTACAGTGAGTCTCTCAAGCAGCTGGAGAAACGTTCCTGCTCTTTACTCCAGACATGTGCAGCACTTTGATCTCAGTAGCTCTCCTGATTGTTGACTCACATGTGGAATTAAAAATCAAACCCTTCTGGCTCATTTCAGTGGAGGATATTTTTTTTTTGGAAGCAGTCTTAAATAATACATAAGGGCAGAAAAGCTCATGTGCACCCTGCTTGTGATCAATAAATCGAGCCTGTCTCTTCACGTGCTGCATCAGAAGTGTACGTCCGGTTTGGCTCACCACGCCGTTGACGGACAGGAGCTGATCCCCTCGCTTTAGGCCGCCGTGCCTCTCGGCCACGCCTCCGGGAATGATGCGGGAGATGTAGATGGGCGAGTTCTGCTCCTTGCCTCCCATCACGTTGAACCCAAGCCCTTCCTCCGTCTTAGGTAGCTCCACCACCCGCGGGTGGGAGTGACCTTCGCTGGCTGCAAAGGCTGCAACTGTGGCCTGAAGGAGGAAGAAGAAACATCGCCTTTTTACTGATCCATCAGCCTCCACATGGCCTCCTCTTTCTCCACTGCACTGTGTCAGTGTTGCAGAAAGTTCTGTCTGTATCAATCGACTCTCTGGCTTTTTTTTGCATCTTTTTAATCCAATCACAATCATCTTGCACTTTGCTAAGCCAGGATGCAGCAACAGGGATCTTTAAAAACAGTAAAAAGTAGATGACAGAAGGAGAGGAGGATGCCAACTGGAATAGTTGCCTAATGGCAAGCTTACACACATTCACACACACACACACACACACACACACACACACACACACACACACACACACACACACACACACACACA